>JAZGTK010000245.1:5164-89561 GCA_036877625.1 Ambastaia sidthimunki
AAATGTAAGCCAGACCCAGAGCAGTGATTCAGCACCAGAGGGTGTGGACAGCACCATCGTTTCAGAACTACAGAAAAAACAGCTCCCCATTGCAGCCCTGTTTTCAGCACAGCGACATCTCTAAGCCTCCCTGCAGTTTCAGCATTACAGCCTGCACACAGTTCCTGACATCCTGAGCTCTTACAGTATCAGGCAGCTCCTACTGAATGTCTCTCCAGATGTGTTTTTATTTTCCCCACGAAGGCCACAAATCTCAAAACTCTAAGAGGTTCTTTACAGCTTCAAAAAAATGTTATAAAAAAGGTTAATCACTATTTACAATAACTTCAAAGTGCACGGCTTGAGAGTCATTAACATTTTCTTAACTGGATTTTTCTTCTCATGTTTGCTGAGGGTGTTCCTCAACTGGATGAAATAACACAGAGTGGGAGAGGAATTAGAGAAAAAGCCAAACTATTCCACTTAATGCAGGTCTGGAGCTAGAGATTAGCACACAGAGCTAACAGATAAGCAGTCCCTCTCAGTGGTTGAGGAAGACACGTCTCTCTCAGGCCTGTGGTGGATCATGAGACATGACAAATTACAAACAGTAGCCAGATTTCTGTGTATGTGGGGGAAAAAAACAAGGTAAAGAAAAGAAAAATTATGTGTGTGTTTGTTTGAAACAGAAAGACCAACATTTACATGAGTCTATAAAGAAGAGAGCTAGGAGTTGTATCATTAATATAAAAAAAGATAGGTACTAATGTGCAAATTATGCTTAATGTATTTGATCAATTATCAGCCACATAAGCAGACCAGCTCATAACCCAGTTTAATTTGTAATATTTCTGGTCAAACTAGTACTTTTTCACAAAAATCTAATTCAGATACTATTGGTAATAACAACATTGTGGTTTTCATGTTTATCTCATAAATATGATCATTCCAACATAACTTGAAGGCAGAAACAGACACACACTTAATCTTCCTGTAGACTAGCAGCATTCTAAATACTGGAGAGCTGGAGGTCAGGATTTCAAGCAGTGGAAATCACTTAAAGGAGAGATGGAAGGTCAGTCCAGAAAAGGTAGGTATTGAGGGAAAACGATAAGCAGAAAAGAAAAAAAGGAGGGGATAAAAGAGAGAAAGTGAAGACAGAATTATGAAACAGGAAGTGCAGCAGTACGGAAGGATGTGAGAAGATGAGACAATGTTTAATCTCTTATTAACATTGGAGTCTGATACAGTCTTGGCAGTTTATTACAACAGAAGGTCCTTTTCTCTGTCATCTGACCTCCTCCTACCTTTTCCTATTTGGTCCACCTTCTCTGTCCAAAACCTCTGAGTATATCTGCGTATGCTAAGCTCTCCCACACCATCATTTGAAAGGTTCTCCCTTCATCCCAAAATGTTCTCAGCAGGTTCTAAACTGGAGCAGAGGCTCCATCATTCCTGCTCGCTTCAATCTGTCATCTTCAATCCATTGCTCAATCTCTCAATACCAGTCAATTTGCTGTCTCTACAGTTCTCATGCATTCCAAATGTCCTCTTCTGCTCCCTGAAAACCACATCAATTGCAGGAGACAAAGAAAGAGCCCCCTGTGTCATGCTTAAAGGCAGAGTTGGTAAAATCAAATAAACCAATCATGGTCTTGCTTTCCTTGTCAGGTAAGCAGGTTGAGGGTTGTATAAGCTGTTATGCCAACCGATATTTAATACTTAACCAATACTTACTCTTAGGAGAAAAAGCAAGGAAGAAAAAGGAATCAGAATTAGGACATGGCCCGAGAAGGATCAGAAGCCACATCTTTCTGTTTACCAAATACAAGTACAAGACTTTTGTGAACTTCTTGTGAATATGTGCTCCCTTCTGCACCTTCCACACCAACTTCAGCACAGTTCCACATTATGGTAAATTTAAACAAAAGGACCTTGCTTATGCAGGAATATAATAGTTCATAAAACAGTTCATTAAACAATATTACAGAGTATGGAATTCTTATTCAAGACATTAACCGACAACAGCTATAAATGGTCGTGAAGATGCTGTTAATTTTCTTCAAACTGGGCCAGAGAGCTTATGCTCCTACCTACTTGCTCTAAAGTTGATGTGCGGCAAAAACTGAATCAACAAGAGAAAAGCAGTATTAGTATCCCCTCCACTCCACAACCACCAAGTCACTGCCTCCTCAAACCAACACAGCTTGTATGTATGACTCATCCAGAGAGAAGGTGAGATTGTGAGTGGTACGAGAGAGACATTGATTGCAACACTTTCCCCAACAAGAACAATCAGGCAAGGACAACATCATTTCATACTGACCATCTTCTGATTGCACATTCACTGCGTATGATGGTCACTTTTAAAGACAGCTGTAGTTTCACAGGTTTGCTTTTATTATTTGCTTTGCAATCTAAATGAATGAGGGAGAGCGATGCACAGAATGTCACTGCACAGAATGTTAAAACTTTCTTGTTAAAAGTTCAATAAAAATGTCCATGACACTAAGTTTAGACTCTCCTATTGTGAAGGTTGAGCTGTTCCCTCAGATGCTAAAACAAACTCATTTTGGCACTATGGCCATTCAACGATGAATCAAAATAATTTGACTCCTATAAAATAGGAGAAGGACTACAAAGGACAGTTTTAGCAGAAATACAAACCGAGTGAAAGTGAAATAAAGTCAAAATGACAACCTCATCCTATTTTAACAGCTTAACCTCTGAGTGATGAGATCTCACTCCTGTTTTAATCATTGACTGCTCTCATGCTAATCACTTGAGTTTTTCAGACTTTAATAAACCTGGCACTCATTCACTCTTATCATCATTTATTCTCTCTTTCTCAGAACAGACCCAGAACATTTTAGTGCATTTCAGACTATTCATGTAATCAGCACCAGGGACACGCCCCCTGCCTCTGCCTGACACATAATTAGCATAATCGCAGTTGAGTATTGCTTGACATGGCACTTTGCACATATTATTTATTATTATTTACATTATATTGTGATACAAGGACAAAGCAACTACATTTACATGTTGACCACATCTGTCAAAAGTATAAAACAACACATGGTACACACCTGTGTGTGGAATTAATCAAAGGTGTATTTGTGTGACGTGATTGTGTGCTTGTGGCTTTAATGAATCCTTACCTTCTGAAATTAATGGCTGAACTATAAGTGTTGCTATAATTAGCCAGAGATTGAAAAAATTACTAGGTATGTATGGCCACCAATGGTTCCTTCCATGGGCTTCAGAAAGCAACGGGAATAAGTCAGGCTGAGAATGACTACAGGAGATCATATACTCCTTCACCTCAGTTTTGGTAAATACATTGTAAGCCACCACAATTTTTAGTGCCTCTCACTAAGGTCTTGCTCTTTATGAATAAAAGTGGCTGTGACTGGTAAACAGCAGCTGGAAGTTAAGTGTCAATATGTCACATCATCAAGCGATGAATAAATAAGTAAATAATATATGAGATAAAGTAAATGTCACACAACCACTTAGTTCCACTGAAACGCTGCAGAATAAGCAGAAAGCTGAACTCTGTTCATTTCAAGTTTCACCAGGTGTGTTTTCATCTATTATTATATTATCCACATGGTTCATCATTCGTTGATTTGTTATTTAGCTGTTGAAATTGTTTTCTGATGCATAACAGTCTCATAGATACAGTCTGTGGCAAAGTGTCATACATGCATATATTGGTTCACTGTGGGGGAACACAATCCCAGACTAAATTAGTTACCTGTAATGAATTCTGTAAAATAAGGCCTGTTGCAGCACACACGTCTTCAGAGAACATCTTGTATCTGAACTGCTTGTCTTCACAGCAGCCTTTTTATAGCTCCTTTATTAAACAGACTGAAAAGGTAGTTTTTGTTTGCGATATTTAAAGTGCAAAAATAGAACAATTAGGCATATGAGTCAAATGCATTGTTTTTTAATTTACCTTACTGAAATAAAACTAGGATAACCAGGATTGGTTGCCCCCATGCTTAACCACACAATATATAGACAGGATATGGTTCTACTGTTTGTGTCACATGACTTAAAGTACAATCAAGGATTGATCCTTAAATTGATCCTTTATGGGACTTAAAGGATCAATTTAAACTGCTTTTGACCGACTGCACAGCCTACTGTGCTATAAGACTGATGTTGGTTAGCATTACTGCTGTAGAAGGGAAAAAGAACAAGAAATGTTTCACAATGACTGTCATTTGACATACTAAAGCAAGTAGGACTTTAAGTAAAGGGACTTTCTGTAAAGGTGCTATAAGTAATTTCAGCATGTCTGCTAACTTTTTCAGACTTAGCCACTAAATTAATTCAATCACTTCAACCACACACGCTTCCTCCAAAGACCCGCCTTTCAGAGCCATGTCAGCCAATCTAAACGTGCGATTTTTGACAGTCAAAAAGAACAAGCCGCTACCCTCACATATATTTTTGCTGTCCCAGACACCCATATGAGTCCTATCAGTCTGACAGCTGTAATAATGTATATTTAATATTAAATAATTACAGCAGCTTTAAATTAAGAATGACTGGTAACGTTAGATAGCACTAATATTTTAATTACACAATCATATTAATATTAACAATAAGAAGACTAAAAACGTGCCATCCAGATCCTGGAAAAACAAATTGTTGACCTTTGACTACATTATGACAAAAAAGGCAATGAAACACTCTGATGGACTTTATTTAGATGGGTACTCCTGAAAAATGGGACACGTGGGCCGTTGGATTACAGGGTTAAAAAGAAAGCACATCTTGAGCACAACGATCCGTAATTTGAAGTCTGGGGAAATCTGTGCGATATAAAACAGAATTCGGAGGATGTGAGTCTTTGATTATAATGGTGGCCATCATTTATTTTACCTTTACTTTGATCAAGATGTTTTCAGAAGCCATTTTCTACGGTGTAATCACGACTCAGCTACGAGCTTCTTTTTAAAAAACTGTAAAAAATATTTTGTGAATACAGAAGAAAATCAATGAATACCACAAAAGCAGCTTCAGAGAAAACATCACAGCAGATAGATAGGAGCTACACTCCACCTTTAAGCTGTCACCGGTGATTAAAGGATAGCTGAAGAGATATGACCACAAACAGACCTGGGAGACACTGGAGGTAAACTAAGCATCAGTCTAATGAGGGAGAGAGAATATGACCAATAGTTTAAGGTGAGCAGAAACAGACAGCAAAGAGTACAGCACAAAAAAAACAACGGTCTGGTTGGTCCAAAGTCTAATTAAAAATCACAATCAATGGTGGATGTGCTCTGTCACGTTGAGGTGGAAAGATAAAGTCTCTCCGTGCGTAGATCAATTCTTGCATCATCTAATGAGTTCTGCTATAACTCAGCAAGGTCAAAAGCTGTCAGAAATATTTATCTGCACACACATACAAATAAACACACTAACATACACAGTCACTATTTATTAAAGCAATACACCACAAGAGTGGTTTTACCGCAGGTAAGGGATGTTCTTAGGCACAGCTCAACACGGAAACTCAGACCGGCCTATCCATAGAGTCTTTAGAGTGAAAATTATCCATTTTATAATAGAATTCAACAAAAATTTCCAAACAGTCAGAACTAATTTAAGCCTTATTAAAAATTTCCATCTAGTGACATTGATTTCAGACACAATTAAAATGTTCCTTCATTTTAGTTTTATTGCTGTCACATGTATGCTGTCAGTTTGACCATATGGGATTCCCCTCAGGGAAAAGTCACCTGACGAGAAAGACTTAGATCTCAAGCTAAGAGCTCATTAAAACTTCATGTCAAATTTAAATTCAAACAAACGTCATTTTGTGTCACAGGGTTACAAGCCTGAGTATTCAGCGCTAAACACAAGAAATAACACTCATTTCAATTAAAAATTGAACTTTCAGGTTTTTATCTTTTGAATAATTTATCAGTTTTATGAAAATATGACGCATGCAAAATTTGGGGTAGGGTTGAAAATGTTTCACGCTTGTTCACACACTGCATGGTAACCACCCACCTCTCTCTACTGCCTATTGGCATACTCTTATGACACCTACTGCACTCATTTCTGACTGGCATATGGATCCCATGGTTACCGCATGAACCTCACAGATAAAATGATTAGTTGCCATGCTAAGCAGACACCACTGATTCGTTGCTGTAAAAAATGCAGCCATCCCATTGGCCGAAAGGTCTGTAAGAGGAATGGAATGTGAACACGAATTGGTTGGTGGGGATTTGTCGGTGTACACAGGATGGTATGAATACTTTAATATGTGTAAGACACTAACAGGCAAGGAAACATCATCAGACCTCAGTACCTCTCCTGTGGGTGACAGAGAGACATATAAAGAGAGAGGAAGAAGGAGAGAGAAGGGGGTGGATGACTAGAGTGATGCGTTTCAACATTGATAAATGATTCAGTGTGAATCTGATGGGAAGGGGTGCTGTCAAACATTCTCTCTTACACAAGCACAAATACTAACCATGACCAGCACACTTTGTGGTAACAAACAGCCATTAAAGTACAATTAGAGAGAGACACACAAACTGGTGTGTCCTTTATATAATCTTACAGACAAGCACAAGCACATAATAAAACACCCTACAGCTAGCTCCGTCTGACACAGTCTGGACTTGTGGAAGATTATTATAAATTTACTGTGTCCTATTTTCTAACCAGAAACAGTAGTCACAAAGTCTAGAGAAAGATGGTCCACTTTAAAAGTTTTCTTTGTCTGCAATTCCTAAGTGTAAAGTAAAAGTGAAATTAAAAAAATAAATAAAAAATGTATATACAAGAAATGTTTAAATTCTGTCAAATTAACGCTGCCAAACCTGTATGACTTTTTTCTGTGCAACATAAGATGTTAGGCAGAATATTAGTAACTGACAGCCTCATTTTCAGTTTCATTTACTTTATTACAAGAAAAAGAGAATCAAAATACCTGCAATGTCCCACAGAAGAAGAAAAAGTCATACACGTTTGAAATAATGTAAGGATAAGTTAAAGATGACAGAACGATACCTTTAAATAGAGAAATATTGAGTCAAACAAAGATGAAAATTTAAACAAGCCTGAACCTCGGAGTTACATACCTAATTATCCATAATTAATGTAAGGATGAAAATTATTCTACATGTTTCCTAATCTCTTTATTTATAATTATAATTATTTAGAGACCAGGGACCACTTCAGTTATTTTACTTTTTAAAGGAAAATTCATTGGCCTTCTCAAAGGAGTTTGTAGAACTCACCTATAAATAAAGCACTCAAAACAGCCACATATCTTTCCACAGTGTGTTTTCAAGTTCATTTATAAAATATAAAGCACACTCTGTGCTGAATTCATCATTGCTCGTAGATCTGAAAAGTTCAACAAATACATGATGGAGAAAAACAGCCTGCTTTCCTGAGACACCTTTGATTTCCTGCCCCTGTTTTGTATTTCCACTCAGAAATGTAAAAGGCAGAAAAGATATTACTGTCAGCACAAGTAATAATTACAGTGTGAGGTGCTAGAAAGTAGTAATATAAATCAACCAGCCTTTCCCTGTGAGCATTTTGGTTTAATAACTAGCTATGAATGAATCAGATGTATGAATATTGCTGATACGTGAGGTTACATGCAGGATGCAGAGCAGGACACACAAAACATCTGAACATAAAAACGGTTATAAAAGTTTAGATCTGAAGTTTATAATGTAACATGGCTGTTGAAGTCAATTCACTGGATAGGTTGTATTGAGGATGTTATTGGTGAATGGCTGGTCAAATAATCTATATATTTTTAAACTGTTGTCGCTTCCTATCCCCTGCCTTAAAAATACCTCCATAATACAATATCTGTACTGCAGTTAGGAGTCATTAACAGTTTAGGTTATTTTCATTTACACAATACATTCACTTTTTAGTTATGACTTTAGTAACACAGCATCTGCCAAAATCAAATAATGTAAATGCAAATGCATTTTTGCTGTATTTTGTTTTTAGAGGGATCATAAAAATCCTCAAGCATCATTGACTTTGTAGCCTTTTGTGCATGACTGCACTTTGCAAAAAGCATTTTGAAAAGTGTAATATAGAAAAAGCCTCACATACTTTAATAGTATTGTGTTGATACGCAACTTAGCAATTGACGCTACCATGCTGTGTCACTTGCTGTGCTAATATTTGCAAAAGACTTATATAGGCTGTCAACATTCTCTGGTCTTACAATTTGGCCTAAAAATGAATGTCTGGAGTTTTGTATAGATACACATTTGTAACTTATAGCTAGTGTAGCTCTTTGGATTATGGAGTATGTATGAACCTGGGAAGAAGAGGATCAGTATGCAGATATGAACATAAAGTGTCACGCAAACCATCCTAGATGCGACCCTGACCAGTCCAAAATTGACATGAGTGTGTTTTACGCCCCATAAATCTTCACTTTTGGGCATAGGTCCTGTTCCCCCGGAATTCTGCTGTGAATGCTGGGAGATTTGTGTGCAATGGCTCGCAGCAGAATGGGGCAGGAAGTGATGAATCTGTGCCAAAACCGTACAGACCCTTAACGTTCATCATGTCCTGCAGTGCCCATAAACATGCACAAATACACTCCACATATATACACACAGTTAAAACACAAAGTCTGCAAAAGACAGCTGCACATGTCTGCGTGAATTGTAAATCAGAACTCTGCGTCCAATAATCTGTGTGCCATCTTTATAGAAATATACACTGTTCATTTATATCCGCATATTTAGAAAAAGCAGTTGTAGGTGAAAGTAGACACAGTTGCAGAAAATCAAACTGTCAAAGAAACAAACATCCTATTTTACAAACATTAAAATAATACAAATCTAGACAGACAAACGCAACAGTTTCATGACCTACATTTTGAAATTTATAATGCTCTTGTGTGCTGTTGCCAAGGACATGAATAAGAATTAATGAGTTCATTATATTGCTGTGCAAAATTAATAAAAATAAATTGAAATAAATGGCAAAAGCAATCATCTTCCGTATTTATAGAGAACAGAAGGAAAAGAACGTGCATGTCTTCTGTTCATTCAGAATATGCTGATTAATATGTATGCAGTGACATTCCAATAGCCATGAAACATGTAAAGCTCTTTTACAAGATAAAGCCATTAACCAAATAGAAACCTTAAGACTGGCCGCTGACATGTAGATAAATGTACAGAAAATTATAAATTGAATGGAAAACTGATTTGAAAAGAGAACCGAGAACATATGAAAGGAATAAAAATGAATAAAGGAATAAAAAAGGATTTTTTGTATTTGATTTATTTTTTATTCCTGAAAAAGGAAATAAAAATGGATTCAGTTAAGACAAAAACTGCTGAAACTCTATCAAAGTCAAGTCAAAACTCAATGTCTCAAGTCAAAAAAGACACACCAGCGTGCATATGACAGCGTCTTTACTCTGTGGCACAATGCCACTCAAAGATGCCCCCCCACAGCACACAAGCACTGCACAGCTCAAATCTCCCAGCAGAAAATGGCAAAAATGTCATGGAATATTCAGGGTTTTATTTCCCGGATTGATTTCACTCTTGGTGTATTGTGACTAAGCTAATGAAGATTTGATGCCCCATTTACACCCTCTTGGCATTGCACAAGATAGACCCTCTCAATATCAGGCTGATGACACTACATAGATAAGAAAGTCAGAATACAAAGAAGATAAAAGAAGTGTGGCATGAGAATGAGAAAAGGATGCTTGGAACTTGGCCAGTCATGATAGCAACTATCTTTGAGGGAACTCCATAGTAACAGTGAGAAAACAGACGCTAAGCCTCTTAGCCTAGATTTACATGACGTTTTGCAAAGCCACATGAGCACACCCCCCTCCTTGTTATCCTGATGTGCTCCACTGGGGAAGATAAGACTGGAATTAGATAACAGTGATACGTATGATAACTGTGGACACAGTGGTATCAGTAGCAGGAGCTTTAGCAAAGAAACTAATGAAGCCAATATCATGCATGCAGTAAAGTGTAGCACCCTGTGTGTGAAAAGAAAGGATGCTAAGACTTATCTGACTAGCCCATACAAATCCCTTTCTGAAACATTTGAGGCACAAGACATTGTAAATAACACACATTCATTCTATTACAACAGGAACTGATTTGTATATAACACATCCGTGTTAAGGGCCAGCAGAAACAGGCAGCCCCTGCCATTCTAGCCATAAACGCTCCACAGCCTTTTCAAAAGAAACCCGTAACTGACATTTTCCTCACACACTACATCTGCTAATAACCCTCAGCTCCTGAACTATGACCTTTCTCCAGGAGCTCATAATAGAACACAGCCGAGTGAGGTCAAAGGTGAAGCGATGGAAATCTCCAGTGCATGCAAAGGAGAGATAGAGAATAACAATGAAAAATAAGAAACTATTCTGTTCTGGTGTCCAATCTCAGAGTCACAGTACAGAACAGCCTACATGTGTACATGGCCAATAGCTATTTATTTAAAGCTCTCTGTGTCTGTTTGAAATGATACACAAGTTTAGATGGCACAAAGTAACATCTAAAAATAAAATGGCCCAAACATAATTGTGAGAATACAAATGCTACATGCACAAAGAATGAAAGAAAACAGGGATGTCATGTAACCTGGAAAGCTAAAGGCAAACAGGTTGTGTAAGTGTGTGATCGGTGAAAGACTGTAGTTCAAGAATGACAAGAGACTGACAGAAATGTTTTATTTTCTCTTTCAACCTTGTCTTTTGTCTCGTTTGTAAGTCAAGCACCACTTGTACATGGCCATGATTAACAATTATGACCATTAGAGGGTTGTATTAGCTGTACACTGCATGAGAAGTTCTTGAATTTCAACCTTTGGTTGTGGGGGTTGCCAGTTCTGTCTCTTTTTAATAAAGTAATGAACATTACTGTTTGCAAGCTAATAAGCTAAAGGATCTCACTGCTGCCTGTTTTTTGTAATCAAAGCAAGAGGTTGCTACATAATCACACATTATACAGTGGTTGAGGTGATTAGACCGATTTACGTGGGTGATTTTTAGTGGATGCAACCGAGTTTGCCTTTAGTTCACACAGCTGTAACAAGATGTTTTACCAAGTTTCATTTTCCACCAGAAATATGTAAAACACGCTTAAAATATGTTAAAATATGTTTTCTTTTCATTTTAAACACACACACATGCACACAGACACACGCACACACACACTTCTTTAAACAAAGTGCCAATTAATTCGCTATTTCCTTATCTAATGCAATGAAATTCATAAATTCTTAATTGTGCTATTTGTATATGCCACTGTATATTACACATAAAGTACTAAATCATTCAACTCACACGCAAACATAAAGTGGCACCTGCTCTATCAATTATTAATGGATTTTGAATGTTTATTTCTTCCAGAGCTTGTTGTCTTGTGACTGACTAATCTATGCTAATGTGTTTCGTGCATGACATCATGGGCTGGTACAGGCCTCTGGAGGACCTCACAAACGTGTGTGTGTGTGTGTACACATGCAGATGTTATATGCATTGACTTCTGTTAGCCAGTATATTTTCAGTATACATAGCATACAAAGCAGCAGACAAATTTCCCTTCTTATTTTATTACAAGCTAGCCCAACCCTAAGGCACATCCACTCCAGACCAGTTATACTGGGTAGATTCAACATGTAAACTATGTAAACGGCATTGAAGGGGTATGACATCATTAAACAGTCTACACTGTCAGTACAGAAAAATAATTACAGGGATGTGATAAAATCAACATGTCATGCATGATTGTCTATGCATCCATGTAAGATAATGGTCCCATTTCCTCTGTCACAGTTTATAATTTGTCCCTTTAATAAAAGCAGTAAGAGGACAAACACAGCACAGCTTTGAACAGTAAAAACATGATTTTGGCCTATAAGTGTTACTGCCAGTCACAGTTTTTCCATGCAATTTACCAGAGCCTATGTCTATGTCTATGTCTCATGACTGACATGCTAGAGAGGGCTGGGGATGAATTCATAAGCAGTTGTTTGGAATATTGGGCAGAAATCATCACAGATATCTTCTCTTTGTTTGTTCTTCTGTTGCTTTGTCTAAACACACTCTCAAATCTTCAAGCCACCTTAAATACTTTTGCATTCGATTCTTTGGCTGTTAGTAGCATCAAATTCTTTTGTTTTCCCTAAGGTCTATGTTTAATAGTACGAAAAACATAACATTTTGTGCCACAGCTGTCTTTTTGCCTTAAAAGTAAATAAGCTTTTTTGCAGCTGTGTCTAGTTCTATGCAAACATCCTCTTTGTATATAAAAAGAAATGTGACGCAGCCTTTTACTGCACTCTTGAATAAATGGTTATTATAGACTGGAAAGAACATTTTGATTTCTGAAAATGTTCCTAGTACAAGAACATTTTCATCTCAGAAGATCAAGGACATTTTGATTCCTTATAATATAACCCCGAAAAATATGTACAGTACAGTACAAGGCTGGAGAATGTGCTGTTCTCCTGAAATGAAGATTTAACCAATTCAAATACATATTGTGTAAAAATACATGCAATGAAGATTGAGTTTGTAATTTTCCCAAGAAAGGCTCCATTGACTCCAGCTTATCATATGTGTCATTTATCTTGTTTGAAGAGTGAACACACACACTGCAGGTAGTCAAAGCACTTATCAACTCATCACATAATCTTATTGCTCCCATTTATTGTGGTATTCAAGAGATTCAGTTTTACACTCTAAACACACACACACACACACACACACACACACACACATTTTACACACTCACTGTCTGGCTGGCCAAGAGTCTATTGCATTCATGAATCCTTAATAAGTGTTTGCTTACTGCACCCGCACAAACACACACACAATGAGAGATACAAAACAACACTGGTGTCTCTATCTCTTGTTTCACTAACACAATAACTACAACCACCTGCATGAAGACTATTATCAGCCATTCAAAAAGAAGAACTTTTATATCTATTCTACCACTCCACAATCCCATCTGCCACTCCAGCAAGACCACCTGTGACCAGAAAGGGCATGAAAAACAGATACTGTCCTTCACAGCTCTCCACTAACTGCATTCACACACAGTCATGCCTCCCAACTAACCGTATTTAGATTTATTAGTACTAAGCAGGGCGCATTTTTTCTCTCTCTCCCTCACATTTATTTATTGATTATGTAACACTGCAAAATGTCAGGCTGATATGGTACCATGCACATCCACAGTGGTTTTGGCCTCATACATATTCATAACCCCTCCACTGCTTCAGCTAATCACAGACTTGGATAAAGGTCAGGGGGAGGGGTCACCGAACAGCTGGTGTTTGGGGTGGATGAGCAAAACAAATACAGATATACACACACACAAGCCAAGCAGTAAAAGGCAGGTGGTCGTGCCGCTAGCCAAAATACATAGATTACACAACAGGTAGCGCTAGACTATTCAGTGGGAACCCTGCAGAAAATGCCTTCAGAGAAACTGGTGCACATTTGATTTTGTCAGCATTAGGGCCGGAGCCCTACTTATTCCCATTTCATGCTCTGCCTCGGCATCGCATTTCAGACCGTTACCGGCAAAGACTGGCCACGTGAGGGATGTGTACTCCTCTACCACCATCCATCACATGGTGGCCGCTGGTCTCGCACTTCATCACAAGGAAAACAAACACACACACAGAAAGAGTGAGCAAACTTCAGAGGCAAGGCCAGCCAAGACAGGCCAAAATATCTGACACACACAAACAACTTTATACACATGCTTAAAGCTGTCTATTTATGAGTGTCTAGTACGGGCTAATGGATGCGTTTATCAATCTGACTGAGGGCATCGTTAGGCTATTTAAAGTGACAATGTAACAACCGGTGTCACCTGTGATACGCTCAACCGTGTTAACTAACTATCTCAGCATGAATAATTGAAGGAATAGTTAATCCTTCAAGCAAAATTCTGTCATCATTTTTATACGAGTGCCATTTACTTTTACAATGGTGATATAATGATGCACCATTATATCATTCCATGTGATTTTTGTTCTACAGCAGAGCACCATGGAAGACTAATTCTTTTTTGAAGAATTTCTTGATAACTCATTTTCATAATGAAATAAATGGGGACTGGAGTTTTAAAGCAATACAGAAAATCGCCTTGTGTTACGCACAGAAAAGAAAGTAATACAGGAATGACGCAGATGACAGCATTATTTATTTTTTACATCCATCAGGAGCTTGTAAAGAAACTACAGTAGAAACTTTAAAATATTTAGAAACAGGATTAAAAGCCCAAAGTTTAAAGTGTCACTACAAACACAGCACATAAAAGCAACACACAGACCAAAGGCTGTCATGTCTGATCTGCTAGAAGAACTGAGATGTTCTCATCATCTAATGCGGTGTGAGCACAGGACCCGGTACCCAAATCTCCTGCTGAGATCAAAGATACATATGTATGTGATGTACGCACAGTTCACACAAGGCACAATATGAACTTTGATAAGGACGCTGTACATAAGAGACATGCTAGAGACTCAAAAGGCTCGGGGTTATTGTGTCTTGTCTATATATATCTTCAGATGGTAAATGTGCACTAATATGTTTTGAGGTACCCCTACACATTGTGGCAAAGCACACTTGTACACAAACACACAAACAAACCTTCCTGACCCCTGTCATGGGGCACCAGTAATAGCCAATATGCTGGTTGCATATACGGTCATATATCACCCTCTCAATAACCACCAAAATAATTTCATTCAGGCATCTGGGTGCTGTGCCCCAGTCTGAACGCCTGCCTTTCCTCTTAAAGGTTAATAATTGTTTGGAACTGGACGCCTGAGGGTCTTGGAACACTAATGAGGGTGAGAAAGGTTCAGGCAGCACAGGGAAGTTACTAGAAGTTAAACAAAAGATAGATAGAAAATAATAAATCAGCCCTTAATACATCATTTTAGTGTGGAGTAAGAGCTGAAGAAGGTCTCTGGAGTTTTAAAATATGTTCTCAACTGAAATACTATGATTTTCTTTTCTTTTTTACAATTAACTAATATTAAGGTGCCCCTGATGCACAATTTTACATACTCATAAAATAGCTTGAATGCTTGAAGTAGCTTTGTCACATACATAAATTTAATGTAAATGTCACAGTCAGGGCTGTAACAAAAGTAGATTTTAAGGGTGTGTGTCCTCCCTAATATTCAGATTGGTTCAGCAACACTCTTTTTTCAAAGAATGATTTTTACATGTTTGCTTTTGTCAATGCCAGTATTGAGTATTTTGTTATATCCTTGGACAGAGTCCTAATTAAATACAAGTAATAAAGTGACAAGTTTGTGGAGGAGTTATAATATTGTTAGTTTGGTAATGGAGTGTACTAGAGCTCAAAGGATTTAAAGATTATAAAAATCTAAAAGATTAAAATTTTGTCATTGTTTACTGAAATTAATTAATTTACTCTGTGAAACGTTGAAATGTTTGACATGATGTTTCTCATATAATGTATGTGAATGGTGACAAGCACCACAGCCCTTGGTCACCATTCACTTTATTTGTATGAGAAAGGCGGCATAAACATCCTTTTCAACATTTTGTTTTTTGTGTTATATGGAGTGTTCATGCTGGGTTGGAACCATGTACAATGAGGGATTGAAACGATGACAGAATTTTTAGAGTGAACTGTACCTTGTTCACTCTAAATTTTTAGAGTGAACTGTAAGAAATTTCCTATGGAGTTTTATTCAATATGTTTTAGATACAAAAGACGCAGTGAAACAGTGGAAAAAGAAACAAAGCTAGTACAGATAGCAAGCAAGTCTGGGGTTTTTATTGGTATGAGAAATGCAGTTAGACAGCATCCATCCTCAGCAGTGTGAGTGCTGGTCCTCATGCATGTTGGCATGTGCCATAAGAGCTCACTGCACAGCTTGCTAGAATTTGTCTCTATAAATAAAAGATTTCATCTCTAATCTGTAATAAATCTCTCTTCATATGTATTTCTCTCTCTTTTTCAGTGAAATGTCCCAGGGCTTCCTCACTGTTACAGGGAAAGATACCAGATAACAAAATGTTCTTTTTTTTTTAAAAGAGGGCCACCGTTTTTAGATTTTGGATTGTGTATTCAGCCAGAGAATATACTACTGGCCAAACTGCCAAAGATCTAGTGAACAGCTTTCCTATTGAGAATGAGAGAAAAGCAAAGCTTACAAAACTTTGAAATGACAGGACTCAAAGAATGAATGCTGAGCTTCAAAACACTGACTTTCCCCTGTTATGTAGCCTACTCAGTGCCTTACTGAGGAACCCAATTGTTTAAAACATTGTCTTTATCTGTAGAACAAGGTTTTTACAGTATCTCACCAATGAATGTCTGTCAATTTACCATGACTTATCCAATAATTATTGTGTATGTTTTTAATGACATTATATTAACGATGGCACTCATTTAATTTTTAGCTTATAGAATGTTTTACAGCTAAACCAAATCAAATTCCATTATTTTTTACTAATGGTATTAAAATTCCAATAACTAATGTTATGACTGATTTGATCTTATGACAAAGTCATATCTAAAAATCACAAAAACTTTGATCTGTCAAATAAAACTTCTTATTGTCACCATCTTCCACTCATCATTTTAATTACTCACTTAACACAAAGACAGACACACTCCCTCGATCTATCGCCACCTCACAAACTGTCAGTCAGGAAATGACAGCCAGTCAGACGCAAATGAACTTTATTCAGAATCAGTGTCCCTCTCAGGGCATCTGGCCTGCTCTCTATCAACCTCCACAGGGCCTCCATTTTGTGTCAGATCTGAGGAGTGTTGGGTTCAGCCTAAGCACAAGATAAGGTTCACTCAAGTCTATTTTCTGGCAATAGTGTGACTCTCTGATAAAACTAAATGGAGCAGAAATTGAGCAGAAGGTGCAGTTTATCCCTGAAGTGACATGTTGCCATTACTGCTTTCTGCTGGCCTTTTCAATAGCTAAACTGGCAAGTGTTTCACAAATGTTACGGCTGGCAAATAATGTCTCATGACACTGGATAATGACACTGGAATGATGCTGTATTATTAATTATTTACACTAACAATAGAAAAGATTGTGTTTCTGTAGAACTTCTGGTTTATAATTTAAAACTGTGTCCTACATACATGGTGGGGAAATGAAACATGCTCACTTTTGGCAGACCAGCCACCTGACAGGTTAGGAAAGCAACAGAGCAGGTGCTAATGTAGTGAAACAGTGGGATCTAGTTTTATGGCTTTATTATTGTTAATAGGGTAAATAAGGTACAATAGGGTACAAAATAAGGCTTTTTATTAAATAAAAAAGGTGCCTATCCTTCAGAAAATGTTGATTGTCAACCTCATAAGATCATTTATGTTTGTAAATTTTCAGATACAAAAAATGATTAAAAAAGCTATTTTTCATGCTAAGTTACTTTTACATTAGATATTTTATTAGAATCCAACTGATCTAACAGTACATAGCAAATAAAAAAAATGGATTTGTACCTGAAAGTAGTCATAAAAAAATCCAGGACTCTTAGCTTGGCTTAACACGTTTTACCCTGTTTAAATACATTTCACAGAAATATGCATATTTCCCTGTAAAATCACAGAATCAGAAAATGCACAACAACCCACAGATCCATCTGGCCTGGCTCATTTCTTTCCTGTCACTCTACGCGGAAGCAACCAGTACATGGTTATGTACAGTACAGAGTAAACAATTGCGGTTTCAAAGCAAACGCTGCCATTTTAAATCACATCTGACATATCTGAAATGATGTACATTGAATCGTACATTATGCATATTAGCTCCCATTACTGCACCAGTCATTTACGATCTTTGTCTGACTCCGTTCTAACTCACATCTGCAGTATGTGAGGAATCAGAGCTGTGAGGCATGGGCTCAGTGGGACTCCATCAGTAATGTTTGACAGGTGGCAGAAATGGTGGAGTGACGGCACAGAGAGCTGACATGTTCCCCCCTCTGGATGCCAGCTGCATCAGAGCAGGAAAACAACACATATGGCCCCTAACAGTCAGGATTCATGCTGACCGCGTTCCCTGAACATACTCAGACAGTCGCTGCGGGAGCACTGACCACACAGCAGCGTAAAACGCTCTGGGGCCCGTCCCCCCTCCGCCATTCATCAACCCCAGTAAGACATCAAAATGTGTCCTTTAATCCATCTGAGCTGAGAGCCTGATGGCTGGACGCTGTAACGGTGTGCGATGCCATGTCCTGAGGTGTTGTGTCCTTGTGACAGATCGGCCTTTATGACCATGAGAGGAAAGGGAGAAGGAAAATGAGAAAACAAGGGGGAAAAACGGACAGCACACAGAGCGCATTAGGCACCAGCCAGCATTTCAGAGAAAACAGAAAAAGATGTAAGCAGAAGGGAACCTTCCAAGATAGTGTTTCCCAACCTTTTTTCTCTTATGTACTCACACAAACTCGTCAGTAAGGCTCAAGTACCTCAAGGCTTAGAAAACTTTATAACTGAGAACGTGTTGCCCTCACTTTTGGAAAGTTCTAAGTTCCTCCCAAGTTTGAAATATAATGATATGTCAAGAGTTTCAACCACTGTACTAAGAAAAAAATACTCTAGATTCTGTTAAAGCATATTCTGCCATCCTAACAAATTCATAAATTACATATCATTTTGTTTTATTTCCTTAAAAAGCACAATCTTTCTACGTAACCCCTAGACTTGCATAGGTACCACCTCAGGGAAACTCAATGCTCTACCCAGTTTAAATGAGTTGAGGCATACAGTAGGGATCATGTCATGGCTGTAGGATGGTTCCCTCAGGGCTACGAGAAAGACTTCCTCTACTTCAGCTGTACTGTTTAGACAGCTCAGCACTGAGACTTTCACAGTCTCTATTTCTGTTAAGTCAAACTAGAGCAACTAAATCTGCAGTTTGATAGATTTAGTCATATTTCATCTGTCAAACTACAGTGGAAGAACCAATCAGCTTCAACAGGATCTCTATGGAAACACATCACTACTTCAAATATAAATCTTAAAATTCAAGTACAGGACTCAGAAAAAAAACAGCGCTAAATAGAGCTGGCACGAAAACATCCTGAAGTAAAGCTCAACCAATTTCATGGTGCTATACTTCCAAATTCAGGGATGAAATTGAATTATGAAATTGTTTATGATATAAGGGCAGAGAACTAGCAGGTAAGAAGGGCTCTATGTGGGACAGAGCTTAGCAGATCATCTTAGGAACAGAAAGAAAGTGCTGTGCATGAGCAATCAGACCTTTCTCAGTAAAACTGATCCCAGTCAAACTGCTGAGTGGCAGAAGTCTCGCAGACAATCACAATGAATCGATATCTCATAACAGATGCCAGGAGTGTGATGCACTCTTTTATCCCTTAGGTAGCATTAAAAGAAGACAAAGCAGATCAGCCACAAACACACGCAAACATTTCAAGCAAACAAGTGAAATAGATGCAGAAGAGTTATTTCTGTGTTACTGCAGAAATAAGGCCCTGCTAATTGTAAAATCAACTTTCAGACAAGTGTATTATTATGCTCAGACAAATGTGTGCCAACAGAGCAGGATTTAAAAAACAACAATATATGCTAAAAACAATAATACATAGTTACAATAGAAAAAATCTGGTAATTCTGGGTTTCCCTATTTTAAAGATTTCTGATATTTCTGAAAAAATATATTACTTTAACAATAGTTACAGTATATTGTGATTGTAGTTTAGAGATCCTACAGAATTGTATATTCAACAGCCTATAAGATGCAGCAGTAATAAGCAACGATTCACAGAGTGGTTGTGTTTGTTTTATACTAGCCTGTATTTCGGGGGCTGAGGTGCTCTGATTGGCTGAGCTCCAGGTGAATGGCTTGTTGAGGGTTACGGTCCTTATTTGTCGTGTTGGTCAGCTCCATTTGAAGTCTCAATGTGGTATTAGACAGTTAAGGCTGAATACCATCAGCTGACCAAGGCAACTATCAGAACAACTTGATATTTGTTTGTCCACAGGTTTTGAAAAAGGCAAAACCACGGCTAGGACTACATAGAAGAAATAAGTGCCATAAGAAAGATAAAAACCACATGTAATTAATACTAAAAGATAAGTTCATGTTGCTTGCAGACACGTTTAATTTTGTTTAGACCAAATGCATTAATATTAATGATTTCAGCCTGAAAGAGATTATAAGCATGGAAATGACTAAATACAAAAACACGGTTACACAAATTAGTACTGGGTTATAAATCATCATTACAACTAAAGGTATTTAAATGTGAACTTGGTGAACTCACCCATTTGCCATATAGAAATCAATGAAGGATCTATTTTCAAACAGCGCTTATAATAATTCTCCACAGTATATGACTGATATAGACTCACAATCCCTGTGATGGAAACTAAACCTGTGGTAATGAAGACGAAGCTCTCTCCTTTAACATCTGCCTCCAGCACTGCTGATGAACTACTCATTGTTTTCTTATAAACACTCCATGCATCTTTTATCCCCAACGATTTCAGCTGTGTTCCTGTAAGGCATATCTATTACCCCAAGAATGGATAAAAGTTCATTTATCAAAATTGCTGCTGAAAAAGAGGCTACTAATCGGCCCACGATTCATGAATATTGCACTCCTTGGTGCGGAACTAAATGGAAAATGCAAAGACGATTTGCATTTGAACCCGAGTTCAATACTTCACAAATATCCTGCTGGGCCTTCAGGAGTTTATAATCGGTTATTTTCTAAAAGCCACCCCTTCATTCAAAAATGTCAGCTGTCAACAAATTTTAATGCTAAATTTGAGTCAGAACTGTTAAAAGGCAAACCATTTTGAATATAAAACAATGAAATGGCTGATAATGCCTTCATTTAAATAGTATCCAACACACTGAGAATAACAATGATTGGCAAAAATTAGGTTGTTTGCATTTAAAACCAGGAAAAAAAATCAAATGAATAAAGAATTAAATAGACTAAGAAATCAAAATAAAGGACCTTTTTTGACCTTTTTTTGCAGGTATTTTGGTTTATGGTAGATCATGAAGATTAAAGATCAAAAGATTCAAGGTTCATTAACTTCATTCAATTAACAACAACTAGAGGGATCACCAACTTAAGCATTGAAAAACGACTCAGATCCAACACATTAATACTTAACTAGGTATTAAGTATTAAGAATTTACACTTAAGTATTTAGCCCAACTTGGTAACTCCTTACCAAAGGCCTTTGAGGAAAGTTATGCTGATGATATTACTCTATACTATTCACTTAAAATTCCTCTTCTGCCAGGCTGTGGTTGGTAAAACTGAGCTTCTGGAAGTTTAGACTAGAAGAAGTGCCCCCAACCCTCCCAATTTGGGTTCTCTTTTTGGCATGCTGAGTCCTGTCTCCATGCCCTGCTTTCATCTTCCTCCCCTCCACCTCTATTTATAAAACCCTGCACATTTCTTATCCCTTTCCTCGATTATTTTTCACCATGGCCTTGTCAATTATTCACATGCTCTTCTACATATTGAACATGTTTTCCTTTCTACGCATTAATATTTAATGCTTCATCCTTCCTTCAGGACATCTTATAAGGATAAATCAAAGTGACATTAAATTTTTTACCATTGGCCTCACAGTGAAATTAAGCTCTAATGGTGCTAGAAAGCTGAACTTCTATGACTTTCTATTAAAACAAGGACTGACAGATGGAATGAAGAAATCCAGTTTGTTTGAAATATGAATTTTGAATGGATTAGCACTGCCTATGATTTGATGAAAGAATCATCAAATGATTTGGTTTTGGAATTTGTACTTTCGGTTTAAAATATTGGGACAGTGTGGTAAATGGTCAATACAATGCGGTAGATGACATAAACTAATCTACACCATCAGCTTGACATTACAAAACAAAGAAAGAATCAATGGTCATTAAATGGCAGTCAGCTGGAACCAGGAATCATGTCAGCCAGATTCAACTAAAGCTATTTTCACTTAATGCTACAATTGATTCTGACACTTCATAATCGAACAAATAGAGATATGGCTTTGATACACTCAGTGAGGAGCAAGATACCCCTGCACCAACTGAAAATTTATATTGAACTCTGACTTCAACACTTGCTCAAAATACAAGCTAATGATGGATCCATGGCAGCAAAATCAAAACCTCCACATCCTCAAGCAAACACAATCAACAAAAGAAAACTAAATCACAGGCCACTCAATTCAACACAGACGATCTTGTGAAATATTATTCTGGAAAAAGCAAAATGTTTTACCTGGAAAGCTTCTACAAAAAGATGTGTTTCTCAAATCCTCCTAGAGGTGAACAGTAATGAGTTTTAAGATGAGCCACAGCTGTGAGCTCTCAAACGCATTTGGGTCATAAATGGTTCAGTTATCTTTTTCTCTGTGATATTGATAAAGACAGGCAATTGTTGCTGGGAGTTATAAAGAATTAAGCTATCCTGTGTCAGACAATTGCAATGGTAATAATTTACAACCAAAGTGTACCATAAGGACCTTCTTATCAAAGACTTTTTTAACATTTGCAATGTGACACTATTTGCAACTATTATATATTTGCTTTTTTTCACTGTACAGACAGCTTTAGCAAGTAATCTCTTTGTTGCTGGTAAGTGGGATGCTAAAATCAATAAAAGGATTAAATCAAAATGCAGGAAAAAATGGAAATCTTTAATTTGTTGTATTATAAATGACAAATGGCATGTGATGCATTTAATGCACACAAACAATTCCCTAGAAGAACTGGATGAAAATACTAGTTTTTGTTCAGACTGCCAGTAATGGCAATAGTAGCAACTTCCATGAATGAAGGTAAATTAATCTGGATTAAGCACAGAGAGTATCTCATACAGTGGTGAGGCACAACACCCTCTTACTGCCTGATCCAATATTACCATCTAAATTTAAAGAAAGGGCTCATCAAATTATATTAGGACATTCATAGCACCACAACACAAAGCCTTAAAACAAAAAGCTTCTGTAATAATCCTTATGGTATGTATTCAGACATACTGCCCAGCAACCTTGAAGTTTATGACCACAGACTGTACACCTGATGCAAACGAAACGCATTGATTAAATATTAACGTGTCGGATCAGTTTGACGACTACAGATACAAACTGTATTACAACCACTATATTTCCACATCGGAATAACATATCGCGCCACGCCTTTTAGTGTCGCGTAATACCCAAGCAGGTGCGCAAGATAGGGCATCATGACGCATTCATCCGTTTCTGTTGTGCAGACAACACCAATTACTGTATTTTACGCGTCATGATGCCAGTACCGAACTGTAAAGAATGGCGATCTGACATATAAACACATATGAAATAGTTTTCTTATTTTAAGTACTGGTGCGCAAAAAAACCCCAAGTAAGTTATGTTTAATATCCGAGACATCATGTCATTTCACAAGAGAGCGCGGAAAATATCCTTCGCAAAGGTTGTGATGGGAAAAACTCTGCGTTTCTTAGAGTTTTTTTATCTGGCGAGATGAAAGGGGCTGATCATCGCTCTCAACCCGAGAACAGTCCTAAAGCTTCATTTACAAGACAACGGGGAAAATTAAACATTTCATAGTCTATATTTATGGTATGTAGCTCTTGACCGTTTAACACTGCCGCCCATAGCTCTTCTTATAATCTTCTTATAAATAGGAAAGAAAAAAATCAGCAGTTGCGGAGTAAAAGAAAACACCTGTCTGTAATATTTTCTAACTGATATCACACAATATAAGAGCAATGATGTGCCGTAGTCCTTAAAATGATGGAAATAAAAAGAAAACAAGAAACCATTTTGCTATTACTAAACGCGCATATGATCGACTTTGCAATAATACCAACAGACGTGAAACAACTTGTAATGTTATATTCATATGACGTATAACTCATAATTTTTATTCATATAGCGTTCATTTTAAGGTACGTACAGTATAATAAACCCGTGCACTTTGTCGCGTCTTTCTTTCGTTATGAATTGTATTTCTATTCAAAGCAGACAATGCAGTACAAAACATACAACATACTGGGGTATTTTTATATATACAATCAATAAATAGTCGAATGAATTCGGAGCTTAAGACCACCAGATGTACTTCATCTAACTCTTGTCGATTTCTCCATTGCACGTTTGAAACACGGGGAGTGGTCGGACTGACTTATCATTAGTGTATCTGCCGCTCCCTGGCGACATGATAGCGGGCACGAGTCCTTCATGCTCTGCCTCTGGGACTTTATCACGGAGCTTTCATACACAAAGCCTGCTATGAATTATTGGCGTGGCAGCCTTAATGTTAAACTGTGGTTTATATGTACAATGACGACTATTATTAGCACGCATTATTTTGTCAACACATAGACATGTGAGATACGTTTTAATCAGGTGGGCTTTAATAAAGGCAAAACCAGTGCATTTTACTTATTATTATAAATATAATGATGCCTCCCAATAATTATTACTTATATTCAGGAGTCTCTCATGTATACAGGTATAGACAGAGTATTTTCCAGTTTTTGCAGTTTATACTCAAGTTTAACACAATATTTTGTTTTCATGGTATTAGCTGCAAACCTGTCTGTCTGGTTATTTACCTCACCAACACTCCTCACAAAAGTCAGAACTGCACGTCTATTGTTGGCAAAACCAGCAAAAACCAGAAAGAAAGTATTGAACTCACGTGTCTTGCGGCTGACATGGGTTCGACCAGGCGTGGTCATGTGCCTCTCAGTGGATGACTGCTCTCTGGTCCACATTTGGGTGGAGTCATTTAGAACAGCAGGGTTAGAGGGAGAAGGGCTAGAAGTGGATGTTTGGACAGTAGATGTGGTGGAGGCCACGGTGGTTGTAAGGGTGGGATTACGTGTGACAAAGCGTGTATTGGGGCTCTTCGGTGTCACCTGGCTGCCTGACGCCCCGCTACCTCTAGGGGGAATATTTGGGGGAGTACCTGTTCGAGTTCTACTCCGCACCACAGTGGTGACAGTGGGGCTGATAGAGCTAAACCCTCCAATAGTAGTGGTGGTTGTGGTGGTGTCAGATCCCTTAGGAAAAGTGCTTGGTTTGGACAGAAAGATAGGGTCTTGGCCCATCCCCTTAGCATCCACCAAGTCTGTAGGCACATAGTCCTTCACAGAACCCACTACAATCCATTTCAGTAGCATCAGGCTGAGCCCCAGGCCTACAAATCCGATGAGGAGTGGAACCACGCAGAGCCAGGTCTGCTGGCGAGGCCAGAGGCCACATGTCCCACACCTTAGGGGCCCACCACGTACAGGGGCCTGGGCTTGTTCGCGTCCACCAGAGCCTCCTCTTCCCTCTGGCTCCTCAAGCACCATAGCTCCAGAGTTGTTCATTGTTCCAGAGCTGTCACTCATCTTGCCTGTGGCACAGAAAGGGTTAACCCCAAGGCCGGGTGCTCAACAGACATGGGCAAAACAATGCAAAACACCGGGCAGTAATGCCAGACATCGACAAAGAAAATAATGACAGAAGAACACTGAAATCGTTACAAACACAGCAAGGCAGACATCCCTTGACTTACATCCACACCGCGCCACACGCTAACACACACACTCACAATCAGACATGCGCATACACCCAATAAAATCCTGGAGGTAGAGAACTGAGAACCCAGTAAGGGACAGTCCTTTAGTCCAGTTCCACTCCGGATCACTAATATGTCCAGACGACTTCCAGATCTCAGCTAGACAGGAGCAAATCAAATGAGCAAACGTTAAATAAAGGTGCAGAGTTAAAGATGGGATAGAAAAGGGAGGAGTAAAATCATCAGCATATCGACTCTAAGCAGTAGCCGTTGCAGTAGCACTTTCTCCTATCAGATCATCAGATGCCTCTGTTGCAGATGACACCACGATTAGAGTTATGCTCCAATCTCATAGCTCCTATCACTTGAGATTTGTAATATATTTTAACAGAGTTGAACAAAGTTACCCCATTAAATGCCGTTTATTCCTCTTTGCCTTTCGATCTTGTTAATTCCTTTTCAGGAGCTCGGGTCAGCTATACACAGCTGAGTCAGCTATACACATCCCAAAAAGCTGGTCCCTTCAGGGAGAAGAACTCTGCATTCACTGAGATGCAATATGTCCCCTTCCCGACAGAAGCTTCTACGGATTTATAGCATCCTTATGGGAGCAGAGCGCTACAGAACGAACCAGCTACACACAAACAATACTCCAGCTTAGACCCAGAGTAGGAAACAGTGGCAGGTATCAGAGTTTCCAGGAAATGCGAATCCAGATAGATGACGGTGGACGGTATTGTCAAATCCGTAAGTGGTATAAATCCCTTCTTGTGGCTGAGAAACCGGTCGCAGCAAGACGTCAATATCGCGCGGAGCAGCGAGCGTACACTCAGCCCCATCTACATTCCACCACTGCGAGAGCATAAGAGAGAATGAGAGAAAGAGAGAGAGAGAGGGTGAGGGAGGAGAGAGAGAGAGAGGGAGAGGGAGGAGACAGAGGGAGAAGTGAGCTTGTCGAAGACAGACAGAATGAGAAAAAGACGGTACAAATATTACAGCATGCAGTTCTTCCACAAGAGAAAAATCATCCAACCCTTATTCAGGTTCTATTTGCATTTTGTTTGTTTTGCCTGACTGATGCTCTCTCCTAGGGCTGCCATTTGTGAAGAGTCCAGACTAACGCGTGTTCCCGCTCTAATCTCCTGTGGGATTTTGCCACGGCTCCAGCCTTCCTGTGCCTACGACACTGCAGCCAGACACACACACACATCCACAGACAGCTTTCTGCTCTCCCTACTGCTGATGCCAGAAAAGAGAGAGCGAGAGAGACAGAGAGAGAAAGAGATAGAGGCACTGCACCTGCTCTCTTTATAAGAACATTTCCCACCCCTTCAGGGAGAGAGAGAGAAAGAGAGAGAGACACACACACACAGGGGAGAGAGAGAGAGACGTCCATCACACATAAAAGAGGGAAAGGAGAAATGAGGAGAGATAAGTATAAGAGTTGAGGAAGAATTCACAGCAGGATGAGATAGAAAAAGAGAGCAGCAAAGGGCAAGAGAGAGAGAAAGACAAGATACGAAAAAAAAATAAAGAGATCCATGTCAGTGCTCTGCGGTATTAGCAGAGAAAGAGATTACTGACTGCTGTAAACAAAGAGTCTCAGCATCTTGCTTTCAGGACTGTCAGTCACAACCAGCCTCTTTTCAGGACAAGAAAAAGATAAGGGGAAAAAAAGCTAAAATACTGGATGCGAGTTATAATGTTTAAGGGCAGTATTTTTTTTACATAGATTGTAGGTCATATTTTGTTCATTAGTTCTAAAAGATTACAGCATATTAAAAAGTGAGGCTAACCCACTTTTACCCAAAATAGAGATTCCCTAGCAACCACCCAGCAATGTCCTAGCAACCACCCAGAACACCAACAGCTGCTTAGCAACGAGCCACAACACATTTTTTTTCTGTAGATTGTAATGTTTAAAATGAATAGCAATAAAAGCATGTCATAATAGACAGGATTTGAACTGAAGTTTGCATTTTCTAATTATGCTTTGAACTGAGTAAAAAGTTAAGCTTGTCTACTAAACCATATGTTTTAAATGTACATTTATTTCTGCTGCCCCACAGTGTATAAAAGGCGATGTTCTACCTTTTGATCTACCATTTCACCACTGGCAGTACAGACAACCTGCTGTTACTTCTGTGTTTCTCATTTAAACAATTATTTCATTACACTGACAAGTGCTGGGAAATCTGGGAATGTTTAATCACATCTAAGCTGAATCTTTAGCAATCTGTATTACAGTATCAATCAACATGACCAATAAGAGACAAGAACTGACTGTTTAAGACACATATATGTTCCTCATTACTACATAAAAAAATTAAAATTGGTCATCATTTACTCACCCCCATGTCATTATAACCCCATGTTTTTTTCTTTTGTGAAACATAAAAGGAAATGTTAAGCACAAAAGGTTTTCTTCTATACAAAAAAATGTTTACAGTGATTTATACTGCCAATCTCCAAAAAAAAACAATAGATCACAGAATAACAACAAAAATAATAATTTAGGCTGTTATTTTCTGACAATGTCAGCTTTCACCAGCTCTCACCTCATGTAATCATACATTGCTAGTAAAGGTCATTTAAACAGTGAGTTCCCCCAAAAATGGTCAAAATTTACCCATCATTCAGCCATGCTACAACATACTTAACATTATTCTGTAAAGGCTTAGTTTCTTGTTTGAGTATATGCTTGGTTAGTGTGAATGTTTTCTCATCAGTCATGTATCTAAATAAATGCTGCTCATTAATGACTGACAGAGCTGCATGTGTTTCTACCTAGAACACACCAAGCTGCCATATTGTATGAACAATGATTGGACCACTCCTGCCCTGAGCCACATGCATTCCAATGCATGGGTGCCCACACACACCCACACACACACACACACACACACACACACACAAATATCTAAACAAAATATGAAAACTACATTCTATAGCAGGTTGGAATGTACATGGGTCAGCTGTTTCTGGGCCAAGGAGGTAATAAGTCAAACTGCTAGCAAAGAGTAACCCCTCGACTCCAAACATTTCCAATACCTACAGTACTTTAAAATGACCATATGGCAGGGTTATATGCTAGTTTTTGTTATTTAACATATACTATAAGTGTATAGCAGATTACTGAGGGCAAAAATTAATTTGTGCATGAAGTTGTAAATTGTTTAATATTCATTATTTTTTACTGCTAAGAATTTGTTTCATTGTACATTTTGTAAAATTAATTCACATTTTGTGTAATTTAGCTGTACTTAAATAATTTGCAATCTATGTGTTTTTTATTGGGTCTGACAATTTTTTGAAAAAACACCCTCTACCATCTGTCACTCTTTCCATGCACCTACACACTTCATCCTGCCACTGACACCCATTACATGTCCTCCCTGTTCTGTGTTGTAAACCCTGAAGCTGTACGCCCACACATGCCTGGTTCTGAGGCTCTAGAGGAAGCAGAAAGCACTTCTGTCAGCCACTCCAAAGAGCTTGAGCTGAGGTCTCTCAGTCTTAAGAAAACATGAGGAAACATGGAAAAACATCTGCGTGGCACTCAAGCAGAAAGAACCAAAACCGAGAGCATGAGAAACTCGGACAAGCCTCAAGAGAGCAAAGGTCAGATCAAATCATCTCTCCAAATCACTTTTCTACCTTGGGTTAATACGCATCTGAAAGTAGACGAAAAACCTTCTCAGCATACATCTGAGATTTGATCAATACTGTTTCAAGCCACATCACGATGCTTGAACTAAAAGCTCAAAATCTCAAAAATCATCTCTTTAGAGCTAGTAAACATACACAAGGATAAGCAGATATCAATGTCAAACAGATCGCAAATCCACAAACAACTGGTCCAAAAGAGATCACTGCTGATCTCCACGAGGGTGTGGGTTATGCTAAAGGTGATTTGGCCGTGAATAAATGTGAAGGGGTCACAGATGGAAGATCACACAGTGAAGATAAAGGATTAAAGCTAGTCGACACAGCTTTTAAAAGGTCATTCATTCAATGCTGTGACATTTTCTGCTACAGAATGACAAAACATTACAAAGGTGGAGTCAGGCGCCAGTCAGGAAAATTAATAAAAAGGATTTGTAATTTTGTTTAAAAAGATTAGCAGGTTAACAACATGATTGATAAATATATAACATGCCAGATTTCTCACAACAATTAAACAAGACTCACAACTGAAGTTCAGGAGTGAACAGTACCATTGCATCAAGCAAACACAATGTTCTTGGTGACTTGGCTTGCATTCAGAGTCACACAAAAAGACAAACACTCTACTCTATCCAGAGTATGTAAATGAGGAAAGTCTTTTTATTTAAAGGTTTTTGAAACAGAGCCAGGCCAGAGGTACAGAGGCCCTGGTAACTACCTGGTAACACAGGAAGCAGGGCTGATGAATGGTGACATGACAGAGGGACCATTGTTGTCAGAAATTATTTACTCCCTTGCCATTAACTTATGTTTATTTGCGTTTTTAACTTGCATTTATTTGCATTTTGTCACATTCTCCAGCCAATATTTTGAAGCCAATCTAAAAGAAACTTAACTCCTTTTTTTGTGGGTGTGGTTTTGTAGCATTACTACAGATGACTTTGGTAAAAGTTCTGATGCGTGTGGCAGAAGTATGCTGCGAAAAAAATGCAAGGACAACATTGAGACTTATGCGCAAATTCATGCTATTTATACCACAAAAATTAAATTATTATTTTTTTTAGTTACCATAACTTTAGCCATAACTCAACATAGTCAGTGTTCAACTAAGCACAGCATTCATTACTGTTTCTATTGTGCTTCTCCTTCTCACATGTATTGCACAATTGTATTATTTTTAAATAAGCAAAAAATAAACAGAATTTTATTTGTTGGAAGTAGGATATTAGAAAACTGTTCAGGCTGGTGTGAGGATGGTGTGTATCCCTAGTTTACCTCAGCTATACATTGACCTAAACAGTACATCCATGAGCACCCAAAAGTTCTTCCATCAATCTTCAAGGACGTGCTGTCCAAAGCTTCACATGATCACAGAGGAGATAACTCAATGTTCTTTCACCCCCGCTGAGAGAGACAACATTGTCAAGCATAAGCAGTTTCATACCAGCATATCAACACACACGCAAGCGCACACACACACACACACACACACACAATTCTCTTGTGATGTGTTTGAACAGAAAGCAGATGCAAATGTAATCAGGTGTTGGTAAGACAAGTTATATAGTGGCAATAATTATAATAATTAACAGTAATTCAATATATAAAGACACCTAAACAAAATCACCATGATCATTACATTAGGATTTGGATAACTGTTATAATATAAAGACAATTGTTATTATATTGCTCACAGTCTTTAGCTCATGGAGGTATTTAAATTTGGGCAGAAGAACAGCTACAGTGAATTCATGCAAACCAGGCCTGTTTTTGACATTTGAGATGACTGTCAAAAAGTGACCTTATTTACCTGAATTCACCCAAATGATATTCAAGCATGACTTATTTCATACAAATCGGCAAATGATTGTGTGAGTTCACAGGAAGACATTCTGAGGATGGAATTTAAATGTTTGGAGTCCAACCTGCTAATCAGAAATGTCTGTTTGATGTATATCAGATATATAGTGAATACCCACTATGCAAAACTAATTGTTATCAAGAATATTTATTTATGGTAAGTTACATCAAACTACAGCAAAAGCATATGTGTGAAGTAAGCAATATTTAAGCCTTCAAGCATGAAGAGCAGAAACAGCGATAACCGAAACAAATGTGTAAAATATCAGCATGTAATATGATATCAAGGCGCAGATGTTCCAGTTAGCCTTTACTGACCAGTAGCCTATGCAGTGCCCAACAAAGGATGAGCTGCACCAAAAAGGACTTCCTGATAACAGCCAATGAGAGCTCATCGGTCAGTATGTTCATATGACCATATCATGAATAATCTATAAGATTCTAAATCCAGATAGATATTACATGCACACCAGTTGATCTGGTACATACAATGGTCCAATCTAGTACTCTTGTTAATTCACTGACTCTATGAATCACAATTATTCTATAGCTAACAGTTTACCAGAGGGAAGGTTTTCAGTAAATAAGCCATTTCTCATATTTCCTAAAGCTGCTGTATGGCTGCTTACAACCTGTAATAATCTTGTTTTGAGCTGTGGTTCAGGCATGGTCACTACAAACTATAGATAACTTTCATTTTCCTCTCTTGATTACAGAATTTTGTATATTGTAAGTCTGAGATCAAAAATCTGCAGAATGTGGTTTTAGTTATGCGTGGTTTTGTCAGAATAGAGAAAAAAGGCCACATATGTGTTTGTGCACAAGGTGAATGACATGTTTCACATATGAAGAGTATAAATAGAATGAATGGCGGAATGTCTCAAGGTTGGCAAGGCATAAATCAGCTTCATGTGTATTTAGAGTGTTTCCAGTGCTTGTTTTGTGTTGGCAAAACAGACTGAAAAACATGTGAAGCTCATTATTAATGAGTTTACTGAGGAGGAGAGAGACAGAAAGACAGATATATAGATACAAAGATCAATTTATTCTCTGTCATGTTTAGCTTTGTTTGTTGGTTCTGTTTGTTCTGGAAAAGAAATATTTTGGTGAAGGAAGAGAATAGTCTTTGAGCACAATTCAGCACCCAGCAAAGTTCACATCTCTCTGTGAAGCTGTTCAAATATGAATGAGCTTTTAAATATTTCCATTTTGTCTGTTCAGATCTGGGTTATTGCCATCATCTATCACTCCTTCACTCACTCACTCCTTCACTCACTCACTCCTTCACTCACTCACTCCTTCACTCACTCACTCACTCAGAAATTGATTCACTCACTCCTCCATGTTTAGTCTTGGATTCACACAGTGACTGCTGAACATAAGAAACTCCCACATCTCCTAACTATTGCTGTCCCCAGCTGAGCAGCATGCTGGGGCTGCTAGGCAGTGTCACCTGCAGACCTGCTCATTAGCAGGATCTACACACATTTACTCTCTCTCTCACACACACACACACACACACACACACACAAACGCGGTCTAACCCTAACATTTTTCCAATACTAAGAAAAACTTATATATTTTTGTAGTATTTTTACAAACAAGGATGTTTTTAAAAGGAGGTTTTGCTCAGATTTGCCAGGTTTTGTTGACTTTTGGGTAAAACATTTTCCTTAATAAATGGTTTAGTTAACACACACGTTTGCATTCTCATGCTTTCTGGGGACATTCTATAGACGTAATGTTTTTTGTACTGCACAAACTGTATATTCTATCCCCCTGCACTAACATCACACCTAAACCTAACCATTACAGAAAACTTTCAGTTATTTTAGATTTTCATTAAGGATCATTCTGTATGATTTATAAGCTTGTTTCCTCATGGGAACCAAATTCCGTCCACACAAGGTGAAAATGTACTGGTATTGATGCACATATACACAATATCCAGACAATAATAAAACATATTAGAGGATATATAAAAATTTTACTCCAAGCTTACGTGAACAGCCAAAGCAAATTAAAGCATTCACAATAATAAGAAAAATAAGCACAATTATAAACTACTGTAACAACCTTTAAAATCTACTGTAACTCTTCGGTTCATTGGACAACATCATGTAAAATTTGGTATATAATTTCATTAGTAATGTAAAAAGTGTACTTGCAGACTTTTTTTATTTTACACTAATCGCAGGGTGAATTGGTCAGAGTGATATGTGCTAAATGTATTTCACTTATATATGACTGTCACTATAGTGATAGAATAGTGCTGAGATTTCAGAAGCTTTTCAGTTTCTGGATGAACCTCACTTAGGACTGAACTCTTTAACCTTTACATTAGCAGACCAGATTCTAAACCATTAGGCTGCCACCACCACATGAATTCCAATGAAAATGTTCCACTCAGGGTAGAAAATTACTAACTTTTGCCACCAGCCAAAAGGTGTTTTTGTGCGGTGGTAGATAATTCTTCTCAATTTATCAGCCAGTGTGGTGGGCGATGTGTAAAATGTCTTCGATTGGCATTTGAGAAAATCTTGAAGAACAGCTGAAATAAAGCTGGCAAGGTACAGTTAGTTTGGATATTCAGTGGTGCTCTGCCACTCATGAGTATATAGCACACAGTACACACAGTACTCAAGTGTGCATCAGGTGTTGAACTCAGACCATTTCAAAAGGTCTCAGTAAGGTTTACTTTAGGTCTGCGTTGCAGGTTGCTGTTAACGTACATCCTCAACACAAGTGCTCCAAGTTCATTTATTTTGACATTCATATAATTCTGCATATTGTGGCTGTTTACATTATCACACACAAATAAACTGAAGCCTAATGTAATGGCACAGGTATTATAGGAATATCTATGCAGCCAATATCGCTCATTCAGCCTCAAATATATATAATGCTTTATGTGCAGAACTTTTCTCTTTTGTGCTCCTCTACTCTGTGCCTTCAGACGTGTGAGATGTATTGCATCATATTACCATTAAAAATTACTGTGAATGAACAGACCAGGGAGAGAATAAATTAAAAATGAAGTGAGACCTGTTTTCACTTCGTTTACTATAGAGTAAACGAAAAAGAGTAAATGAAAGAGTAAATGATAACAATTGTCATTTTACCCTGTCATGTTCTTTGAAATATAAACTTTAGGATCAAGAGTCAATGGGAAAAAAGCAACTGTCAAACAACTACAATTTTTGAGGTGGAAAATGGCTGATAATGGCGGCTGATCCAAAACTGTCACGTCTGTCTAATTCTGGATGCTTCAGATATGGTTGAGAATCACTGTAGACTAATCTGATCCCACCAGGGTTCTTTGGCTGTTTGACCCAATAGCATTTCCTCTATGATTGATATGAACAGAAGACATGGTTTGCATCTGAATCTACCAATGGAGCTGTGAGTAAGAGAGTGTTTCTCTTCTGATCCAAACTAGCACTGCTCCTCAGGGAGTTTACATTTCTCTTTCAGCTGTTCCTGCGGTATCTCACTCTGTCTGTCTCTTGTTGTAGATATATGAGTGTCTCCCCTATTCAAACACACACTGGAATTGGACCCTAATCTTCACTGATGATGGTACACCACTCTAAATTATTTATAGCAAACTCACACCAAACTCTCATTTGCCATTTTCTGCATCCAGCTAGCTGAGGACAAGGACATCATAGAAACAGTCCCTGCAGGATATCTCTGCCTGTCAACTAAATAGAAACACCCAACCCAGGCAGAAAAATGTTGAAATCCCTCAACTTTAGTACCTTTAGGATAATTTAGACAGCAGTGAGTTGGAAGAAACACACAAAATGAATTCTGATAAAGCAGCTATTTAAATAACAGAACAAGACAATATACACATTACAACTCAAAATGTTCAACTCAAAAAACGCCTGAGGAAGTCTGTGGGCGACTCTGACTCAATGATACAATATTTAGATTAGGTTAAACATTCACCATTTTGTAGGACATCACAGAAACATAATGACATAATGTTTAACGTGTTATCTTTATTCTTTTGGCATGCTATTAACTTTTCTTGCATCTACTTGCTCTCTCTCTCTTACTAATTTGATATGCCTTTCTCTCGCTTCTGGTTGGACATGCTCAGACAGGTGAGGCAGTTATGTGCTGGATAGGCCTACAGACGACTGCTAGCCTCAGATAAGCTGGGGTCAGTTCAGGCTAAAATGATGCAGAACAGCATTCTTGCAACATTGAGCATCTCTAGTTAGAGGAGGACACTGGCGGAGGCAACCACGGGGGCACCATGATCCACTTCGTTCCACAGCCCACATGGTTTATTAAAAGCTGAATATGCAAGCAGGTTTTGAACCCTGGACTACTTGTGTTGAAGACAAGAATCATACCACTGGAGAAACAAACACCAGAAAGGATTCGGATATGTTTTTATAATCATCAGTATATTTATTGCATTTTAAAATGCTAATTCATCTTATTCTGTTTTCCTGTTTTAATTTCCTCCAGCGATTTAATATGTATATAGTACTATCAAAAGATTTATGTATCAAATAGTACTATCATGTATACATATTCATGTATATTGTACTTTCATAGATTCATACATCTAGAGAACTAAAATCAAGACTAGATTTTTCTTTAGGCTTTCTCGCCACCTAGAATCCACATTTAGCATCAGTCTAAAATCAGCCATGACTGATCCACATACAACATGTTGGTCTAGCACACTGAGCTAACCCTGCCCATCACAAGGACTTCCTGCCAGAATCTGTTCTTCCTGTCCAAGACCAGTCAATGTCACCAAAAGTCACCTGCCCATCTTTAAGGGAAAACCAATTTCAAAGCAGCTTTAGAAGACCATTTGTTCCAAAAACCCTCAAAGACTTGCCTTTAGCGCTGGCACACAGGGGAGCTTCTGGTGTCCTCTCTATTCACCCCGCTTCTCGCTCTCTCTGCAGACATTTACAGGGCCAGTGACCCCTCTGTCCCTCACCAGGAGAGTGAGAATGGAAAAGTAAGGATGATAAAGACACTATCTCACTTCTACTCTTTTCTTCCTCGTCTTTCTCCCTCCTTCATCAGAAACATCACATGGTCTTCCATTCTTTATAAATCCCACCTCTTTCTTAAGATGATTTATGTATTATTCACTCACTAAAGCTGCCTGCAGCATTAGAATCGCATTGGCAGAGACATTTACCTCTGTGCCCATCACTTTAGACAGATGAAAATAAAGGCTAATAAAGTTGTGCTAGAATGATGCCCTAATTGCCCACGGTCAGCATTTCCACACCCCAAAACTGGAAGCGAGAATAAATAACATGGTGAGTCTCGCTTTCTGTCATACTGAGATCAAGCTAAAAGCCTGACTAAGAGCATTTCCTGTTTATATAGACATATTTAACCTGAGCATGCTAGTTATCCAGTTTTCAAGAGCAGTGAAGAACAGTGTGTGTTTTAACGCCTTCTGGGTTGCTTTTACACTAATAACACTATTGTGATTTTCAATTATGACACAACAAATAACACAAAAAATAGAGGATTATTGTAGTGCTTGAAGTACCTGACAGAACAGTGTCTTCAAATGTGTTTGTAAGTGAAATTTGGCTTTCAAGAGCCTGTTTCACATCGTTCACATTGTGCTTTCACACTGACTGCATTTCTGCTGAGTGACAGATCAGTAGCTCTAAACAGAAAAAATAAAAGTCATTTCTAGACTACATTGAGTATTTGCTTTCATGAGGGACATAAATTAGACAATGGGTGTGGGTAAGAATTATTATTAAAAATGATATTGCCACAAAATTTAGATAATTTACAAATTTACATCAAAATGTTATTTTACACAGAACGAAACCCAAACCACAAAGTGTAGCTGTAAACACATCAGGATACAGTTACCATATACCACCCACAGACATTAAAGTTTAATCCATTATTTTATGATTCTTTATAAAAGCCTAAATTGACAAAATTACTACAATGAATTTTAGCATTCGCTATGTTGCCTGTAGCGTTTTCATTATATTTTATGATTCTGTGTTCACATGCAGTTATACTTCTGCTACACTTCTGCTAATATGAACACTGCAACCTGTTAAAATGGATTCCAAAATAAGTATGCATACTGCTTATGCTTTTGATGTGAAACTGGTGTATAAACAACTTAACATCACTAAGAATCAAAAGGAGAGAAAGAAATGGAGGCATTAAAGTATGATCTGACATCTGCTCTCTGTTAACCTCCAGTGGGTGAGAGCTGCACGCCAACCACTGACACCTCTGCATGTTCATAAACACACACACACTTCTAATGACATCCTAGTTAGCAGCCACCTTGGTTAAGGTAAAGAAAAACTTTGAAGCACATGCCCACACACACTAAACTGCACACACACACACACACACACACTAAACTGCACGCACACACTAAACTGCATGCACACACACGCACACGCTCAGCATTGCTCGCACACAAACACATGCACAGAACAAACAGAAGGTGGTGTGAGATGTTCAAGCAGATCGATCTGCTGAGGAGGAGTCGAGAGACTCATAAAGCTATGCAACTGTTTTCTCATAGATCACAGATGCTCTCTCTGTCACCCCGATCACGCATTCTCACATGCTCGCCCTTCCAGCTGTCACCTGCTTGATGGATTCATGTGTTAAAATGAGATCTGCTCATCTGAGATACTCTCGGTTAAAACCTGACAGAAATACAGTAAGACTCACAAAATATAAAAACCTGCTGTTGCTACTCCAAACCGAAGTAAAGATGATGTATATGTCTCGATTGTACAGCTCCAGGTCATCTTCTCAAACACACCAAGAATGTTTGGACTGGCAGTCAGGCTGTTCTCAGGTTCAGCCTGTTCCAGAGGAGCTGTGATAAGGGAAGTCTGCGTGAGGCCGATTCTTCCACTGGGCTGAAGAAACAGCAACTCTGGTACTTATTCCCCTTTTGTTTACTTCCAAACTTCCTGTTTGCTCCAGTGGTTAGACTAAGATATGGAAGTGACATCCGAAAAATGTGACACACACTAAACGTTTTATCTGTTCAAAATACAGCAAAGAAGGAAACAAAACTCACTGTGCTTGAAAATAATAGTAAATTCCAGAGTAACAAGACACATATACCAGATTACTTAAGTCTTCTGTTATTAGGTCCTTTTATAAAATCAGAATAAAGAGAAAAAGCTATAAGAGGGCGTAGTTTTCCACATTCAGAGTGGTTTGTTGCTTTTTGATACAATTTTTGTAGGCTGCGGTTTGCTACAAGGCAAACATATAAACTTGACACATTATTATATATTGTGCTATGCCGAATTTGCATTTATAGGCATCCAACAATAGCTTCAAACACGGCTCATCCAATTAGAATACAGGCTTGAAAATCTGTTTTTCAATGTGCTATGAATACAAATGTTTTTGGTATTAAAACCAGTGTGTGTGTGACACTGTGAATAAACAAATTTTTTGTTTGTTTTTTGTTTAGGTGTTTTCTCATCTGCATTTTTTTTTCAATGTTTCTCTCCCTCCCTTTCTCCCTGTATTTGGGTTTACAACTTTAAAGACTATAATTTTACACAATTCTTACAAGTACTTTTGCTACCTTGCACACAATGTTATTTCCTTCAGGAAATGCAAATTTATTTTATTCAATTATAATGCAGAGAAATGCTGTTCAGATCTTTAGTTGCAAAGCAAACGTTTCACTGTTGGGGGGCTGCTTGACTGTTACAAGCAATGTTCCACTAAAGTGACTTAATATTTGCAAGAGGCCAAAACATTTCAAATGGAATTTTATAATCTATCCCTGTGTGAAACACAGATATAAACAGGCACAAGCTCATGGATAATGCAAGCCAGAAGAATAGATGCAAGCCCAAGCAAAACAACATGAGAGACAGAATTCATTGCATATGCACAGACGATTTTATGTCTCAGCTCTTTAGTTAACCAGTTCTCCTGTGTGCTACAGTTTGGCTGTTTGATATTTCAAATAAACAACACCCTGAGTATAGTATATTCTTCTGAAATATGCAATGATGATAAAATTCTGACAATTTCATGTAAACAGCGGGTCAACCAAAAACATCAACCAACAAAACGCAGGAGGATAATGACATCAGTTCCACTGTTTCATTAATGCGTATTCGTTTGAAGTTTTTGTTGCTGTTTTGTTTTGGTGGCTTTTGTGACTCACAGTTCTAAAACAACAGGCTAGCCCTCTTTTATTATTTTCAACCCTTAAAATTGACACATTATCGGAGATGATGCAGACAGATGTGTCTGGGTGCGTAACGTTCCCCACACACCAATACATCCCCAAATGGATAGCAGAGAAACCACATGTCCAGAAGCTAAGGCTTTCAAAGATGGTGAATTACTAAGCACGAACAGCATTTGAGCCCTGTCAAAATGAGCATGGCCTTTATGGTGACACAGACTGCACAGTGAGGGCAGTTAAGACAGGCAACTGCCTCCATACGGTACCTCTGGGGACAAGAGCTTGGCGCTTGTCAAGGGACCCACCACCCGCTGTCAGAACTTACTCTGTACTCAGCTAACAGGGTCAGCCGGGGGTTTAAACTCCCCTCTCAGACTCTAAAGTACCTGCCACCTCCAAATGTAAGAACAGCCCCTGAAGACGTGAAGAAGCTCATGGATATGGATGGATACAGGACAGTCACTCAGTTCAGTTAATATCAGCACTGGGAGAAGACAGCAGTGTTAAATCCTATCTCAGCAAAGCAGGAGGCTGGTGTTGGCAGATGCTAAAGGGAGGTTTGGCAGATTCTGGGTTTTGGAAAAAGGAAGGATTTATTTTCACCTCCACATTTACGGTGATTCAGAACGATCATATTTGTTATTATTCTAGCTATAATGCTTATTGTTGCCATTACCAATACAGGGTACGGCTGCTGAAATCAAATGAAATACATTTCTACAGTAAGTAACAAAGCTAATAGACAACATAAACATGAGTGAGTCAGTAAAGCCAGTGTACAAAGATGTTTAAAATGTTTACAGAAGCAGAGTGTTTACATTAAGCTATTTCTTCCAGCTAAATATTAATTACATTTGTTCTTGGGAGCATTATAGATTCAATCAAGACAAAATGGAAGAGATTTTATTGTAAATAACCATAATGAAGTTACCTTATATCCCTACAGCTGTAACTTGTGCTGAATCCAGGCAACATAATTATCTAAAAGAGCCCCCAGTGATGCATCTGTTCTGAGGGTCTGTTTCTAATGCAGGTGTCAGTAGCCATACACACACAGGGCTGCCACGAAAGGCGTGACAAGCAAAGCTTAGAAATAGAGCAGAGACGTCCACTGTGTGTGTGTGTGGCATATTTTGATTTCCCAAGAAAATTTCCATTTCAAACAGAGGCCCCAAGAGGAAAAGACAACCTGCAGCAAACACACATACTTGGAATTTCAATAGGAACCACAGCAGTCACAAGCAGAAATTCAGCTCCATTAATAGTCACAGAATTAAATAATGTGATGAAAGAATTCAAAAAAAGTACAGTAGGTAAGGAAACGTCATTTTCTGTTAGCGCCAGAAACAGTATATGATGCTAAAGCATGCAAGAGAATATTATTTCACCCTGATTTGACCAAACAAGTCACTTATGTTTAAGCTTCACACTGTATTTTACATTCCTCTCCACATTAAACTAACTCTCTATACCACAGTCACTTCTGCTGAATAACTTAAGCACATTCTCATTAAAACATACCTGAGCTCATCCATAGCACAGAGCTCTCCATCCAGCATCCCTTCAGAACTGGCACAGCAGTTATCTTATAATGACCTTATCGATGACTTTGCCGCAAGGAAAAACAGGCTTGTGCATTTCTGAAATGCTGGGATTTGAAATACTCCCTAAAAGAGCCAACGACATAGGCCTGTTCATTAGTACATTTCTTAATGATTATTATTATTTTGTTTTAATTTTGTTGTTTACAGTATATAGTATATCATGAATATAGCAGCAAACATTTGTTGTGCATAAATCCAAAAATGTAAATTTTTATGGATATGTGAAACGCACAGATGAAATGAAACAAAAACAAAGAAATAAACCCACCCCAAAGAATTCCCACCCCTTTGGTGGGAAGTAGCAGCAGTTAATACACAACTTCACAATACACAATGCATTCACAGAGACAGGTGTCAGAATAACGCCAAGAGCAACATTGCAACATACTGTGCAAAATATGCAAAAATACAGTGATGTCAGTCCAAGCCATGTAGAAATGTATGTGGGTGAAGTTTGGTCTAAAGCCAATTTATGGTAAAATACAAGTCACTGTTCAGAGGTATGTAGGGAATATAACATTCTTGCAAACAAGTTCAAGAGGCCCAGGCCCAAAAACTAAGGCTAGATTTCACTTCGGCCTGAAGGTTTGCAAGCTGTACAGAGGACAATGAGCTGTCAAGCCAAAAACTGAAGGTAATTGTAAGATGTAACAGCATTGTGCCAGCAGTGGTGAAGCTGACAGTTGAGCAGTTACATTATTTTTACAAAACCAAATCACTTTGAGCTACTCAAGATTATAAAAACTGAGAGCACAAAATAGAATTAGATGAGAAACCAACTCAGCATATGATATCATCTGCATATAAATTAAAGTATTTTTGTTACTAATTACTTGGGTAGGCATATATTATTCATGTACATTTTAAAAGAGTGGGTGCTAAAACAGAGCCTTGGGGAACACCCTTGCTGAAAGGCAAGGGCTGAGATAACTTATATTTTAACAGTCTGCGCCATGGAAGAAGTGATTAACAAACAGAAAAGTTTGACACCACAGCACCTTCATCTTGATATCAGAATAGAAGTGATCTACAGTGTCAAGGGCTTTAGAAAGATCTATGAAAATAGCTGCACAGTTATTAAACAATAGAAAACGTATCATAATATATTAAGCGATATATAATCTAGTTCTTCAAAAATGGAAACCTAAAGTGCATTAAAAGTGTATTAGTGATTAATGCAGATGTGTAAAATTATAACATTAAAAACTAGCTATCAGAACTAGCTATAACATCAAAAACTAGCTATCAGAAGTTTACACAAAGGAAAAAACTTTTTATGAAGGAACACATTTACCATGAACCATATTTACTAGCTTTACAGTGATTAGAAACATTGGTAGAGGTTATCCATAATTTTTCCATAAATCCATAACCAAATTTACACCCATGCTATTAACAGAGTTCAAGGAAAAAGTCAAGCAGTTTTCCAGCACTTGCAAGCAACCCAACAGTTTTTCCTCAGTACTTCAAAGCATAATATTTAACTCAATTTAAAATATAATTTAAAATGCAATGAAGAAAAAATCCTTTGTGATTTTAAACATTACATCCATCTGTAAAACTAAATGATCAATAATTTAATAATTACCTTACTATCATTCCTAACCTCTATAACTTTCATTCATTAGGTCTGTATGGCTTTAGATCTGAAATGTCTCCTGTCCCTGTTACCTTCCATATGGAAAAGGGCACCCAGAATATTCTTCAAAATTGAATCTTTATGTTCCACAAATGTAAGTACTACAGTTTTGGAATGATATATGGGTAAGAGAATAATTACAAAGGTTTAATTTTGTTATTTTCTGGTTTAAGTGATTTTTTATTATAAGTACAGAGATCTTGTTAGAATATATATTGCTCATTTAACATCTAATCTTACCATTATATTTTTTTCCCATGTCTCTGTTTTAAAATATCTGAACATCCTATTTTATAATGACTCTTGAGTTACTTTACATTAAAGTTAAAGAGATAAAACAGGAATTTGGATTATACACTGAGATATAAACACACAGAGAGGAAGAGAGGCAGAACATTGAAGAGTAACAAAAGTAACTGTGGATCATTATGAACAAAATTTCATTTTTGCCAGTCTTGGTAACCTTAATTAAACCATTGCTTTGCTGTAATTTCCACTTTGGATTTTTACTTTTCACTTGGCTGGACTCTAATGAACGGATTGTTTCTCATTACAGTAGAGAGACTTTCGCTACAGATTTTGATCACTGGGGCTTTATTAATAGTACTGCAGAAGACTTCTGTTGTTAACCACACAAAATCAATTTGTCTTTAAAGTGGGATTAAGGGGTCAAGGTTTGGGTGGTTAGCATGCACAGATTAGCCCCTGCTGGCAGATGCCGTAAATATACCATCTGGACAAAAACTGCATTTTTTTCCTCCATTCACAGGCATTTAAAAGTAACTGTTTATTCTGACAACAAAATCAAGGTAGAAATGAACAAAGAGTTCATCATATTATACTATATATTTCCCAAAGGTATTTGTGTCATCCTGTTCCCAGCTCTTGTATGACCTAAACATTTACATTTATGCAGTTGGCAGATGCCTTCGCCCAAAGCTATGCACAAAAGTACCTTCAAGCTATATGTTAAATCAGTATGTGGATTCTTTGTGAATCAAATCCATGACTTTTGTATTACTAGGACAATGGGAGGTTGAAGGAGGGGTTGATGAGCTGATATGGCTCAAAATGATACATACATATGAGAGATATGATGCCTATGAGAGCAGTGGTAAAGATACTCCTCATGTAATTTTTAAAACAAATGAAAAGCTTAGTGTAACCACTGTTACCCACAAATAGGAAGACAGATCACAAAGATTTTTATAGGGCTGGGATGAAAGACAGAGAGATAAAGCCACTCCTAATAGGGTCTAGCAAAACCTTTGGCAAGCACAATGCAACAGTTGAGCTACAGGAACGCTAGATGCGCTAATTGTGTTCTAATAAAGAGAAAGGAGGAGACAGATTAGACAACAGGATATTGAATTATTTGCTCAGACCAGATGAGACAGGATGGAAATCTGACGCACTGCTTAAGAACATAACACAGCATGTGCTCTTAAACACAAGTGGGTTGTGAAGGAAAGGTAAACCGATTTCAATGGATTTTCATGTCCATATGATTACAGCAAACCATTTTAGATTGCCTCTGAAAAGCAGTAAAAAGCACAGATGAGGCCTGTGATCATTCTGAGTTATTATATAAACCCAATGACGATGGTTAAATACAGTACTGGCAATGTTTATGCGTGTTCTTGTATTTCCTGTGTACAGCTGTGTGTTTGTGTGCTGTTCTGACCTCCCTCCGACAACTCTTCAAGGTTCTCTATGGACAAGCAGGGCTGTCTGAATTTCTTTGAAGTTGGAGAGGGAATGATTATCGTATAAATGCATGTGCGTGCACACACACACACACACACACACACTATAAAATAAGGCTACCTACAGGAACTGAAAGATCAGAAAGGAGCATATAAGATGTAATCTCCACCTCCTGCTACAATCAATCACACACAAACACACAACGATCTGCACAAACTTATATACTTTAGAGCATGCAGGGCACACACATAGAAGCCATTGCTTCATTAGTCATCTTGTCTAAGGCTGAGGTTGGCCTTATACACCTGTACTGCTTCCCTGTAGAGCTTTGTGAAGAACATACTCTCAACTCTTTGTTTTCACAGAATATATTAATGACTTCAGTAGCAGCTTTTTCCCTAATACCAGTGCCAGGTGATTCACTATACACCAGAGGAAAAGCCCATTTAAATAAGGAAGTGTGCTCTAATGTTCTGTAACCTACTGTATCACACCGTTTGATGTTTCGGTTAAGAACCGTTTTCAGTCTTCAGACAAAAGCCCTGCAGGACCCATGTTTCTATTTCACTACAAAATATTATGAAAAGATTCCTAATAGGAAAGGACATAAATGTTGTCATTAAGGATTCCAAAGGTTAGGGTTAAAATTCCTATTGGAAAGTGACAAACATTGGAATTTAGGGTTACTTTATTATATATTTATAACTCAAAACAAAATGCTTTCACAAAGCTCAACATACTGTAGACACACAAACTTACGTTGTTTACAGTCTAAACAAAGCATTTTGAGAGGTTAAACAAATGTTACTGACACTTTGTACAAAAGAAAACTTCAGTTTGTTAATGACAGAAAAAAAGGCTCAATGAGTTATTTTTTCAGTTTCCTGAGAGGTAAAAACATGCTTGTTTTAAAAAAGAAGGCTGTTATACAGTGAGCATGTTAGCAAGGTAAAAAGTACAGTATTTACTCTGAGGTAAGTGGAAAATAACTGATAAAACTTTAAAAGTTTTAACTGAAAAAAGTTACAGTTACATGTTATGTTAAATGTTATATTTCCATGTTTTAGACATGCCCCAAATGTAATATTTGTTAAATACAAATAAGGGGTAAAACATCTAATATACAACTTAGATTAACCACCTGAAGTTGCTGGTTATCTTATATTTATCCTTATATTTTATATTACATAATGGGTAGATTAAATGGGATGACATGACAAAGTGATCACTATTACATCACCTACCATAGACGACCGTGTGACACAGTTAAAATATCACAGTAGTAAGATTTACACAGTATTAAAAAAATGACTGGCCAAAGACACTTCAGATAATTAGTGTACCTTCAAAGAGCTGTGTGTGTTTGTTGTTCCAAAAAGCCCTTCTGGACCGCTGCCAGGCAGCAGGATATTAAATACATCAGTATGTCCACTCGAGGGACACGGCTCTGTTTTCAAACTCCTAATGAAACTGGTCGAGGAGCTTAACTACAGCAAACAGAAGATGTCAGCAAGAAACACCAAGACCATCATTATCTGCAATAGCCCACAGTATGTGATCTACATAATGAACATAAGACGCTCAGGACGAACAGTTAAGGGATCATCTATATCCAAATGCTTTCAATGTATGTTATTAACATAATAGCATAAAGCCCAGCATAAATAGGAATTCCTTTAAAACCATTTAAAACGTATTCCAGGGTATTCCAAAAGCTCAAGAAGCTGTGCGATGGAATGCTAAGAGTGCCGTTTTGCAAAATGTGGATCATTGGAAGATTCTAAAAATTCTTGTATTTTAATCTGTATCTGTAATCTTGTACTTTAACAGTAAAAAACACTTTTGTATTTTAATAACTCTTCAATTTATTGTTCTTTGACAGGTGAAGGCTTTTCCATGCACTGATGTCTGGAAAGAAGAAAGGTAGCTAGATCTAACCAGGACAGAGAGAGACGTGGACATCTTAGAAACATCTGCTAATAATTGAACAGTAATCGCAACACAACAGCAAAAGCAACAGAAGAGATGTTTTAAAGCCAAAGCCACATCCTACACTTACACAAATTAGAAAGGTACTGTGCAAAAAAAATATGCTTCAGGCATTGAGCTGAACAGTCTGATGGTGAGGTCAGTGATAAATGCCCACCAAGTCAATGAAGTATATGGGAATGAATGCAGATACAGGGACAAAGGTTAAACTGACTGCCAGAACAACACAGGTGTCATTGTTGCATGTTTACATTATTTTTATTAATTTAATGCAACACTTAATAAAAGAGAATAAAATTATACTTTTATATACTTTTATAAAAACTTATATATTATACTTTTAAATTATTAAACATTTATTTTGACATTTATTAAACAATACTTAACACAGATTTCAAACTTCTGAACTGTAGTAAACATAGCCTATTATATGTATGTGTGGTCAATTTTACTGTATATTCTAAATGCTTAATTATGCAACTTTTGTAATTAGTTATGCATAGACATTTTAAATTGTGATTTACAGAAGGTCCAGCTCTTGCAGAAAAACAACACTTGCAGACTCACACTTCAGATGGTCCCCATTAGCACTGACAGTCAGTGTTCTAGCTGCACATGGAGCGTCTCACTGAAAATAATAATGTTTTTTGCTGATCTGATAATGATTTGCTGAATTTAGCTACTGTGTGCTGACCTGATCTACCAATCAAAACCAACATTAAAACCTCAAATATGTTGTTACATTATATATGTTAGAGAGAAACATTAAAACCAGATAGTTGTGAAACATCTTTATGCCTCATCACACTGCATTCATCATCCCGGGCTCATGACAACCAAAACCAATAATGATATAGAGAGCAACTGAGGCCACATCTGATTTGATGAAACACCAAAGAGCTGCTTATGTTGTTCACAGGGTTTTATGAAACATGCTGTCCGCGGCAGGCGGAAACAAATTAATCTTACAGCAACATGAAACAATAGATTGATTCCATGAAGCCAAAATACATGAGAATGATTATACCTCCATCAGCTCTATGTGATGTAACATAACGCCCAATGTTCTGTAGCCAAGCACCAGCTTTGGCAGTGTAGATCAGAAAAACGCTAGCAGAGGGTGGGATATTTTCTCTTTCTCGTTTCTCTATCTGTACAAACAGGAGCTTAACAAGAGTGTAAATAAAAAAGCTCTCTGTAGAGCATTTTCTCTTGTCCCACTCAAAATTCAGACAGATGTCCCGTTGGAACGGGAGCCTCCTGCAAACACGGTCTGATTCTCAGACTTCTGCAGATCTCCTCTTTGTCCCTGTGAACAATTTTCAGGCCAAAGTCGGCTACATCGATCTGAGAGTTTCCACCACACAAGTGATGCTTTCCCGCTCAAGCACGTATAAAACACAACCCCACACAGTCAATTGTTTCCACTCAAATCCTAAACATATCAATTCTGGACTACTGGAGGATAAAGTTTGGAGACAAACTGTGCAGGTCTACAGTTGCTGGTTTCCCACAGAAATACAACAATTTATACAAAATATAGGAACAAAGCGCTTGTTTTTCTGAAGTAACCAGCAGATATAATGACAGAAATAGGCTCTTGCCTTCTTTTCTCACTGAGGCTCTGTGATGAGGGCAATTGCTAAATACTGTCAAAAAGTCATGTGACAATGTAAATGGGGTAGTTTCTGCCTATTATGTTCACAACCAGTCTGCAAATCTATCTGAATGGGTCAAACTGGTGAAAGTGGATAAATTCATAATAAAGAATTAAATTCAACGCACCAATTCAAGCATCACCACCTCACGTGTATCTACATTAAAATTAACTTCAAATAAACTTTTTTTTATCAATTATTTATCGACCACTCAGCATGTTTAAATTAAACATGCACCTCTGATCATCATACCTACTATGTTTACCAGGCATGTTGAATAATGGAAGATGACTTTTAATAATCATAGCCAAACAAAAGTTAGCAGTATTAAAATACATAACTATATTCTGTTAAATAAAATCTCCTTGGTTATGCTGGACTTGGTTATGCTGATATTAATTGTACTATAAATATTATAGCATCAGTAGCTCCAAGTGCAAAGTAAAATTCTTTAACCTGTAAACTGAGCAAAATCAAGTGAAACTAAAAGATTAATTATTAAACATTAAAGTCTCCAAAAATAGGCCTTTACCTCTGCATTCACCCCATGCCAGTGGTGTTGAGTGGACCTCAGGTGACGGGTAAGTTTTGCTGTGAGCATCCACAAAACAAGACTAAACACAACAGTGCTTATGCAAAAAGATAACAGCAGGACATATGTTTAGTCCATCATATTAATTCATCTAAAGTTGTCACTGACTGTAAGAACACTGAGAAGCAGGGGAATAAAGAGTCTGGTGTTAGAAGCAAAGCCAGAGGACTTTTAACATTCTTAACTTTATTTTAACACCCTGTGCACTAGAACTTGGTTCTGACAATAATGCAGAGATATGTGTAGGACCTGAAGGCATTGCAGGAGATGTGGTTTTCATCAGAAGTGATCTAGGCTTAAGTCTCTGGGCGACTGTACGTTAAGGGGTCACATCATGACAAATCAAGATTTCTTTGGACATAAAATTTTATTGCACTATGAAAACATCCTCTAACTTTTACAACTCAAAACCTTTTCTGCAGTCTCTTCCGAACTGCACAATTGTACAACTTCTATTTAACTTTTAACAGAGAGTTCAGACAATTATCATGCTAAACTATATTTGTGTTTTATTCCAAATAAAAACATTTACATCATTCGTGGACCTCAGGAATATGTGTTAAATTTGTATATTACATTTATTAGTGTAAATTAAAAATGTAAATACAGAAATACAACAGTATTTTGTAAATAAATATTTTAAATAAATAAATAAAACCTTAGGAATTGTATATGTTGCACTGCTGTACAGAAATACAACAGTATATTTCAAATAAATAAATAAAACAAAGAATTGTGACCCCTTATAAACAAACAACAAACCCTCATGAGTGGAATAAGATGTGAAAGGTGATAAAGCAAGCCATCTGTCAGACTCAATGTGTGAGTCTTGTGTATATACACAGCTTTATGTGTTTGCATGCCTGGGTTGTGTTGCCATGAATGCAGTGATTCACTTTTCCCATCAAAGACCGCGGTCAGGCTGCAGTGATACAGAGCTGAAGGGTGCTGATGTACTGAAGTACTCATCTCTGGTCCTTACAGCCAATCAGCTCTGAGACACGTACAGTCACACTTCCCACAAGAGTATGAGCACAGAAAGATGAGAAAACTGGGTGCCCTGAAGGGAGTCCTAAGTACACTGTCCCTCACAGCAGAGAGACAGAGAAACCTGACAAATATACAGACACCCTACAAAAGACAGGCTGTGAGAAACAGAATACAACAGAAGTGCCCTGAAACAGTAAAGTTCAAGAGTCTTTAGTCATTTGTAACTAATAGGTCACATCATGAGACATCAATTTCCGTGCTAATTTCTAAAATATTATCACCAGTTTTCTGTGCAATAATCATATTTGGAATCAGACACCTGGCTAAACATTCACACAGTGAAGGTAGTATTAAAGTTCTCATTCTCCGAAACACACAAACACCCCTCATTTCCTCCAGACAAAAGGATTAGTCTATAGAGCATGATATGGGTGACTGCACTAGGGCAGCCTCTTCCTATTCTAACACAAAGACACATTCGCTGTAGCTCCCTCTCTCATTTCACACCTCTGTGTCTGTGTGATGGTGTTTAAGCTTCTAGCTCGTTCTGTGCATGCCAATCCTCCAGAGACATTATCCCCACATACACACGCGTTTAACCACAGACCACAGGTACCATCATAGAGCTTCCCTCCTTATACACGGCTTTGTAATAAATTCTGAAAAAAGAATTTAAACAGAATTTAAATTGTTCATATTCATAACACAAATCTATTGTATGACTTCATCAATAATAATTAAAAATATCTTTGTGTTAAAATAATATAGCATATCAGTTTGGAATAACATTATAAAGATGAGTCTGTCTCTTTACGTTTTTAAATTTGTTGTGTAAACCCCCTATGCGTATGTTACATACAATATTGATAAATTTTTAGCTTAAAGTTTAGGCTGTCATTCTCTTGAATGACAGCCTAAACTTAATGTAGATTAATGTATAGTCAGGTTAATAGTCAGATTAATGTATAGTCAGGTTACTAGATATGTGTACGTTTCTATGTTAAATGTGTAGCACCATGGTCCTGTGAGGCACAACATTTAATTCCTTCGGATGTCTCCACATTTAATGGAATGACAATAAAGCTGACTTGAAACTGGCTCTAACATTACTGACAGGAGCAGAAAGCTCAATTTATGAGAAAGCAGCATTTGATTTGGCTGATCCCATCACACAGTAAATGCTTGTGCAGGAACATGGTGTAAGAAACCGAAAATTCCAGTACAAGGTTGAGCAACACACAAGAATACACACCCCATGACTTCCATTCTGACTGACAATTTGTCACAGGTGGACACTGAGAAATTGGACACTTTGGACTGCTTGGACACTTTGCTTATGAGCAAAGTGCTAATGATTTCCAGCAACAACATTTTACACTGAATGCAAAACTGCAGTAAGTCAAGACACAATCCCAGGCAATCAGAAGACGCACTGCACAGTCAAAGAATGTGACACCTGAAGACCACACCAATACAATCCTGCTATACGTCTTGAACTTTATATGAACTTTACACTTAAAACCATGCAAATATTTTAAATCATAGACATTAGTTGGTTCTCTGTTCCCAATTATCTGGGAAGGTTTTCCACTACATGCTGGAACATGGTTGCAGCGATTTGCTCTTTCAGACATGAGCGCATCAGTGATGATTAGAAAGGGTTGTCTTCATACTTATGGCCATATGTCATGTACAGTTACATGGAGCTAATAAGATTTCACAGTGAGAAGATTACTCATAAAAAACCTACAGAAACCAGAAAGGTTAGGATAAAGATTCAGCCCACGAAAGAGATCGCTTTTATCTCAAGTCACTTTATGGTTTCACACCTGCCCAGGATGCAACGTCAGAAAGAAAGGTCTCATTTATTCACACCTGCCACTTTACGAAGCAACACTACGGCATTTGGATAAAGTCTCCATCTGCCATGTCATCAATTAGAGCTGTGTTGTGTCCCATCTTCCCAGCAGACACTCTAATAATATACATTAAGCAGCGCACGTTGAGGGATGAAATTAACGTTAGCCCAATTCACAGCCTGTCCAATCAGAAAGGCATTTGCATACTTGGGAAGGCCTGTTTGCAAAAAGCGGCCCCTGTGCTAAACAGATAAGGACATTAAAGCACTGGTGAGCCAGAGCTCACCCCCTCTTCTCTCATTAATATTTCCAGGCCTTTTCATCTTTTGACTGAACCACGTGTCTGGGGAGAGAAGTATTAAACTTATCTTCTCAATTACCACTGAACTTTGAGAATTGTATCATTTCTCAAAGTAATATAGCACCAGACTGCTTCAGAATTCTCAAAAGCTTTTTTTTGCACATTTTCGGGGCAATAATACGGATGCAACAGGAATGTATTAGAGAGGATTTTTTTGATGAAGCCATTACTTTGCCTAAACTCCCATTCTTTGCTAGCACACTAATGCCACACACACACTACAATATAATACTTAACAGTCACTTTCCAGAAGCAAAAAATCTACTAGTTTTCTTTATTTGGAAGTGGGTTTCTAATAATTACTTATAAACCTTTAAAGCTCCAAATTGGACCCCTGAGGTGGTTAATCTATAGCATACACGTCAGTTAAAGCAATCATTCAACATTATTCTACTAAGAAAAAATTTTAAGTACTAAAGTTCTTAAAAAGTGAATTCTAAATTTCTGAGAAACTACACATATCCATAATCATTCAGAGCAAATTCCAACCAATCAGAAAAGAGTTCTGCAGCAACCACCCACTCTCATGAAGAGCTGTGAATGACATCGTCAATCTTCCTGCACTACTAAACTACTGTACTTTTATATTTGTATGTATCTAAAGATCTTACAAGAAACCTAAAACGTTGTACAATACAGTGTATAATGCAAATAGTGTATTAGTTTTACAGAGGCTCGCTCCTTTAGAATCAATACAGCTTCTGGTGTCAGATTATACTTTGTCCTAATACCCACTGATTATACCTTGGGAACCTTGTTAGCTTTGATGTGGAAAAAAATGCTTCTTGTTATTTCAAGCCTCCAGAAGTTTGTGTATGAGTGTGTATGTGGCTTTCTAAAGTACATCAATGAACTGTAAGTGCAAAGCAGAACAGCACAACTGTCTTTATTTGTTTTCGCTTTGCCCTGATTCAAAGACCACCTTACCCTGTTCCTGACACCCATGTGATGCTAAGACCCTGATTTTAATGCGGAAATGAAGCATTAATGAAACCTTAATCTCTGCAGCTGTTGGGTCTGTTGCTGTTTGCCTCTAGCCTCACTGAAGTCAGTATGGGAGTCTAAGACGCTTCATCTTGCTGTTTTGTGCTCCACTGATGTCAACAATCTGTCATTTTGCTCTCTTAGATCTAAATACTGCAGCTGGCACCAAAGAACAGTTCTAATCTCTTAAAACAGAGATTGACTCTATGGCAGTGCCCTGAATTGGTTTGTTTGTTTATTAGACACCAACAACACAGGAACTCAAGAACGTTTTAAATCAATCTAATGAAAACCAGAATGGTGCATCAAGTATTTGTATTGCTCAACTGTTACTTTTGAGTTTTCCATTTTAAAATGTTGAAAAGATTTCTGGAAGCAGTTAAAAAAATCTGTATTTGTGATGAGTTACAGTATATGTATCTAGTGGGGATGGTGGTTTTGGCCTTCCAAGGCTATCTGAGACACAGCTGCAACCAGACAGGACATCATTATGAGTTAATATTAAAGAAGAACTCACAAGTTTAACATGCTTATTGTGGTGGGTTGCCTTTTATGACCCCTGTGCCAGAGAAACCAGGAAAGCCACACAAATCTAATCAAAATTCACATTCAGTTTGGCATAATAAGATGCTACAGTTAGAATCTTTTCACTGGTAGACTGCTTAAGAGCTTGAATTTATTTTTTATTGACAATGTGTGTGGCGGGTACCATTTTATCCTTTTTGAGCAATTGGTGACCATTAATAATCTGAATTATTAAGGGCAGATTTTTGAAAATACCTTCAAACAAGAAATTGTATTTTAAGCAGTCTAAAGAAAAATTAACAGGTATGCACGTGTTCCAAACATGTTGTCTAATGCAGAGGTGGATCTGAGCTGTACACATCTGTATAGCAATCACATCCAGCTAATTTAACAAGATGAAATGGCATTACATATGCAATAGTGAAACTTGACAGGAAATTGTTTCATGTTTTCATAGGTAATTTAAAATATTGAATAAAGTGAAACTGACACACTTTAAAATGTCTAGATTCACACAAAGAGATCAATAACTGCTGGAGGTGTGGCACACAAAGAAATATTTTTTACTTGTGTTTTATGGATGCCCAACCGTAAAAACTATCCGGTCCCACATCATAAAATGTGTGAGTACAGTTAACAGTAAGTTCAGCTCTCTGCTTAATGCCAGAAGTGCCTGAAGAAACTCAGTGGTGTGGACTGGCTTTATTAATAGGCTATAAAATCATTCACTGATACTAAAAATTAGCAGGTATCATTCCCTAAAAGGTATGTATGGGAGAACAGGTAAAAATGGTTATCATAATATAAATAACTATCATAACACAATGAACACTGATTACAACACTTTATTGTATAGTAAGATGTAAATTAATCGGTTTAACTACCACAACTATCTGAAAATAAATCTGTATGAGATGAACACATTGACCTTTGTTTTTGTTTTGTATTTGTATATAATTGTATTATGGTATTGCTTTTACATTACTACCATATAAACTAATTAAATATAAATATCAAACACATCAGGACAAAGGACTGTTGTTAATTTCAAACGTAATGTTGTGTCAAAGACATTAACCACGTCACGTGTGTTCCCATCATGGGGGAGTTTGTGTTTGGTTGTTTTGTTTTATTGTTTATTGTGTAAAATAATACTATTATTAAATGTTCATCTCATGCACTGATTTATTTTTTCCTCCTTGTAATTCTTTATCTTCTGTCTCAACACAGTGTTTATGGTTATATTAAAGTGAAGTAATGAGCCAAGACAGCACTGCCATTTTTGAGAACAACAACACACTTTCTCTCAACAACACAAGCGTTCACCCTAATTGAATCATAGTGGAAAGTGTGATGTCTGAGAGACATGCATGAGAGAAAAGCATTTCTATGTATAACACAGTTATGGTAAAATCAATAAAGCGCATTCTACAGAGTAAGACTTGGTTAAGAGCTACTATGTTATCGGAAGAGTATTTCTCAAAGAATAGTATTCTTTTTTAAATGAGTCTTAAATTATCTAACTTTTGATTCCAGTTGAAAGCTACAAACTTTCTAATGAGCTAAGAACTAAATTTTGTGCATCAAGTTTTGCTCTTTACACATGCATGTTTGTTGTGGTCTTTGATTGTATTTGAAGTTCATGTTCTACTTCTGTGTGCTAAACTGGCTTCCTCTTTGCCTCTAGTCTCAAACGATCTCCCTAAAGGCTCCGGCAAAAACCAGAACGGTGAAACGTTCACGTTCTAGCCGAGGTTTCATTGTTGGCGGGACAGTTAACAAATGACAGCTGCTAATTTGCAGTATGCTGATGTGATAATTATGGTCATGATTTATTCTGCAGTCCAGACAGACTGTGTTAGACAGAGGGATACCCTTTAGGGCTGGCTGGCATTTAGCCTTCCCTCTCTGAACAGTTCATACTGGAAGAGAAGCAGATTAATGGAGAAACGTCTTTGTCTGCTGAGACAATGTCACTGAGGACACAACAGGAAATAAACTTTGATCTTTGCTAGGGTCAGTGAAAAATATACTGGCCACAATGAGAACCAGGAAGAGAAAGTACTGAAATCATCAATTCTATTTTGTATAAACGCAATGTACTGCACCCCCGATACCTAGTTTATTTAAAATGTAAGTTCAATTATGTAAGATTTGAATATGGGTCTCTGTGATCACATAATCCTCTTAATTATCCAAACATTTCACGATTAGAGGTATATTGGAACGTTTTCAAGGTTTTAAAGCGTCCCAGCTGGATGCCTCATAAAGTTGATAGAGAAAGTGCAGAGCTGTAATCTACCAGCTACTCTGAAGTACTTAAAACATTTATATTTATAATACTAATATTAATAATGCTTGGTATGAAAATGTATATCGTTCAGGAACGACTGTAAATCTAGTTGTTTCTGTAGCTCAACTGGTAGAGCATTGCGTTAGCAGCGCAAAAGTTGTGGGTACACAAGTACTGATAAAAATGTATACCTTGAATTTACTGTAGGTTGCTTTGGATAAAAGCATCTGCCAAATAAATAAATGTATATCAAAGTACCATGACATTACCATTTGATTCCACCACTGTCCCATAGCACCACAGTATGTTTTTGTAAGAGGTTCAAAATAAAGCATGCAATAATCAAAAAGATATCAGACTTGAAACAATACCACTTATCAGACTTGAAATAATTACCAACCTAATGACGCTCACACAGGGCCTGACACAGAGAACAAACACAAAATAGCCTCTACATTTAAATGAAGAGAGGGATTCACAGGATGCCATCAGAGGTCAGAGGGCGTCTGGACAGATTTACTCTGGCTGGCAGTAGAGATGGCAGACTCTGTTTGCAAGCCCATCTGCACAGAACACCTGCTGGACCTGAGATTAATGCTAATGAACTCACCAGCACTGCCCTCATACCTCGTCTTCCACACACTCTCTCTCTCTCTGTGTCTTCATTATCCCTCTCTCCCCAACCACAGTCAGACATACGGAAGGGAGGGTCCCTGACTGTGGTCAGTAGTCTAGCGATTCGACAGTGTAAATCAGACAATTCACTGCAGGTAACCTTCAGCTAAGCTCAAGAACACCGACTCAATTTGTATACATGAATCCTTTATTGTTGGCCTCAAAATCAAATAACTCTCACCCCGCTCTGACAGGGAAATTGCTACTTACACTCTCAGGGCCTTCACTTGCGTGGTCTCCTTCAATCTGCAGCTTGGCTTTTTCAGCTTGCTGGTGATTTCAGGAACATTTTTAATAGAGGCTTATCAAGGTGGAGAGAGAATGACTCTGACATTTTCAATTCTCTGTATGCAGCACCAAGAGAGGCTCAAATTTCCCAAGGTCACAAAAGCTGGCCTTACTGACAAAACTTGAGTGAGAACACACACACTCATACACGAACAAACATTATACAAATATAAATAGACATGATACAACAAAAAACTCTCTCTCCTTTTATTTCCTAGATACTGCATCACAGTAAAAAAACCTGCCTCATAAATGCTTCCATAAAAATGTTAAGGCTTGTGGAAACAATTTAAGGCTGTCTGATCCTTCTCCCAATACTATTTTTCTCAATCTCTCCTCCTTTCTTTCTGTTCACAGACTAAAGTGCAAAACTATATTTATGTAAAATTTTTGGTTAAGGTGCTCAGAGGACTAAGCTAGAGTTTCTCAGGATATATCGATGTGTTTAATTACATGTCCATGGCCAATCATACAAGACTAACACCAAATGGAAAAGTTATGATATGTGATAACTTCAACTACATCACAAATCATAACATCTCTTGCAGGTAGGTCAAAGTCCAAAGTCTCCAAGTGCTCCACAGAGACAATAGTGCTGTTCTAACAGTGATCTACAAGCTTCAAGCAAGTCTGTCAAGTTGTCTCTCAGCCTAATAAGCTGTGAGCATAGTCTTCAGACAGTCTAAGAGATCCAGAGGGATTCAGAGGAAGGAAATGGATCATAAGGTCCGGAAAACCTCAGGGAAGGGCCAGGCATGGACAGTATAAAGTAAGACAAGAAACAGGGAAGAAAAAGAGTCTGAAACTGAGATTGCATAAACTCTATGGCATGATTTACAATCCTCAAGCGCTCCACTACAAGCGGTCACCAACACTTTTAGTGGTCATGCCTATGGACAGCCTGAAATGGAAAAGAGAGAGAGAGCGAGAATATATCCAAAAGAATATACATGGAAAAGGTCCCAAATATAAAGAAGAATATAAAGTAATCAGGTTATGTGAAACACTGAGTGTATATCCTACATACAATCTGATCCACAACGATCAACAGAGTGTGACTGAATCCCAAAGGTGGAAAGAAAGGAATGTCTGTGTTAAAGAGCAACATGCCCTTGTGTGCATGTTTATGTGGGCGATTCACATCAAACCAATTAACCAGATTACCATGAGGCTGGCAGAGACCACAGGCCTTCCATTGTCATGCATTATTCACCCACACCAATCATTATAATTAATCTAAGCCCTTACATATAGCTCACACTCCCCACCAGGCAGCCATCTTTAAAAAAAAACCTTGAGATGTCTCCTTCAGAGACTTGTGCAGAGCTGGTAATAACATCCATTGTTTGATAGGCCTCTCCATGGAGTACTAGATCCAGGCCTGATTCCATTCTATACAGCACAAGATGTTTCTGTCATTGATCTGACCAAAGCTATTTACAAACCGATAACCATAAGCCTTTCTAAATGGCTACAGACAAGGGGTCAAACATGTTTAACACTCTTACAAAAGATAATAAATAAAATCTGAACACTATTCATTTTGTTAAGAGAATATGAATTTATTCTCATAGGCTACAAACTTACAAATGTATTCTCAAACTACAAAACAGCATGAGATAAATTATTTATTTTATCTACTAAAAGCCTTGGTCCACAATAAATCTACAGTGTTTTATATCTATGGTACTTTTTACAGTACAATTACAACTTAAGATTGCATGGCCAAATCATTAAGCAATCATTTGCCCAATTAAGTAGTTCCAAAAGGGTTCAAATGGCTTTGTTTGGAGTTTTCATATAGTCCACATTCATGTAAACCTCTCTCAGACTCCTCAAATGAACTAGATGTAAAAAGACCCTTACAGCTTTTACAAACAGTACAAGCCTAAATTCTTGTTCTTAGTCACCTGAAATGAACCAAGAGCTACACAGTGTATCAGAATGAATAAGAAGTAAAACTAGCGTGTCTGGCAGGAATGAGAACAGTTATTTATAAAACAACAGTTCTCTGGCTCTCTAGATGTTCTGACTGCCGCAGCAGATTTTTCCATCTCTGTTCTATGAGTTGTCTTGGTTTAGTTCAGACCTAAAAGATGTTGACTTAGTAACTTCTTAGTATCATGTTCCTCCTAGTCATTTTTCTATTGTGCACTCTGTGCTGATGAAACAATTCTCTCTACAACAACAAGAGCAGTACAAGACAGAGTTCAAACCAACAGATTTGCAAAAAACTTCTATGCACTTCTTGCATGAAAACTGAATTACTTAGGCAGCTTTGTTTTCTCCTGGCAGGATTCCGGAGATCTTTATTTACCTATCCCATCTTCCCCTGCTGTATCAGATGTATCCCCATCACACGTGTTAAGGTTTATTGCATAAAACACGGCCTTTGGATGTGGAAAGCTGCTGTAATTGGCAAAGGGCTTTCGAGGACAGGCAAAAGTGACTAAAAGATGGTGTTAACTGGTAAACAGACACTGCAGGCACAGAGATGATTGGATGTTACAGAAGGACCAATCCAGTGAGATGCAGTCCATCGTTTGGCTCAAGGTAAGCAGTAATTGCAAAATAATCAGTTGCACCTTCTGACTTCAGCAATGGATGCAGATAACACCAGCTCAAGCTGGTTCAACTCACTCTCAGAACTGTTGCTCATTTTTTATTATTTTAACCTATTTCTATTCATATTACTTTTATTTTTTTCTCCATTTCATCTTAATAACCCCCATCCCTCCTCAATCACACACAACATGCTCACATACCTTCTTGCCACTCACTTATTTAACCTCCATTCAAGCTACAAGAATGTTCTCGTAGCTCAAACTAATTGAGCATTGCATTAGCAGTGCAAAGGTTGTGGGTTCGAATCCCAGGGAACACATGTATACTGATCAATAGTATAGTTAAATGCACTGTAAGTTTCTTTGGATAAAAGCGTCTGCCAAATGCTTAAATGTAAATGATACCATATCATCAACCTGCATTCCACACATAGATCATTAACTCCTGCTGCTAACTTTCGCAACAATAGCACAACCACCCACAGCAATAAAATTGCCAATAGTCCTGCAGTGACCACACAGCGAATCACAACTGAGAGCTACACACTTTACCCTTATCAGCAGCATGCCCACCAGGAACCGCCCATGATAGGGTGAGTAATGGTTTACCTAAGGAAAAGTGAAGGCTGTTTGACTACGAAGTTCTGATTTATAGTTTGCTCACGGTCGACCAACGTTGGCGTGTGAACAAAATATGCACACTATGGAGGAAACCTTAATCCCAGTTTATGGAAATGAAATGAAAGTTCCTTATTAACTTAAGAAGATTAACAGTGGAAGAGAAAACTACAACGGTAAGATGTATTTTTACAGCGCATGAGGAAAACGTGACGTACTGTATATGAAGACAACTCAAGCATATTTAACATAAATAAAGCAGTTGCTGTATTGCTTTATCTTATTTCCAAGCTCTTGTGCTGTAAAGCTCTTTATTATTGTTTGTTATCTAGCAATGTGAGAATGAAATGAGAAAAATAGAGAAAATATGACAAAGTAGTAGAAGTTTACAGAAAAGCTTTCGCTTTCCAGGTGTTTCAGTTACACAAGAAAGGAACTATTTCATCCTTTGAACACCAGCCACTTGACAGCGCACCTTGAAGTAATTAACTTGTTCTTGGGCTTAAAACTAATGGAGAAGATTTGCATCCAGTGAATGTACCAGAGCCCACATTCAAAATTCACAGACTGTCTAGCTTTTGTCAACCCATGTCTGGAACACAAATTATAAATGCATTGTGTCTCATACAAACAATCTGCATTTGAATGCAAAGTTGTTCATTGCCCATTATACAGTACAGAGAATCATACTGTGTGCAATGCTGGGTGCTTTCCACTAGTTTCAGCTTTGTATACACACATTGTATTGTTCTGCACAAAGCAATGCGTATGACCTCTCCATTTCTCTGTATTTATTTTTTTAACTCTGTGCTTATTGTACTTTGAATGGGCAACAAGAGGCTGATAAAGATATTACTTTATCTCCATGTTACACTTGGGAAGACATCAGCAAGCAAACTAAAAACCTCTTCATTTTAAATGCCCTCACATAGCATTGCAGTGACTAGCCACTGATATTTAAGCCAACAATACCTTCATTTGCAGCAGGATATTCTATTGGTGTCACAGTTGAAAAGGCTCAAATTTGGTGGTGTAGACCTGTGGTCTCCTCATTGTTACTTTATAATGTCATTGTTTATTAGCTGGTGATTTATTCAAGAATTTCAGACAGTGGCAAAAACTGATCTATATCATGTCGTGTTCTGTTCCGTAAGCCTTCCACTTCCTTCCTGTGTCCCCTGTTGTTTGAGCGCCCTGTCAAATACAGTCAATATGACGACATTTACAGAAAACTCAACTCTTGCGGTAAGAAAGCGTCCTTCATCAATTGAGACTATTGTTTTTTGATTAAGAAAGAAAAAGTACACAAAACAAACTCGGAGAACAAACTCAATGGAAAGAAACATTGACCTTAACCCTATTTGCTTTAAACCTATCCAGCATTCAACAGCACAGTCACTTCCACGCTTGTGTTCTGAATCTTGATGTTGCCCATTTAAAAGAACAAAAAGCTTGTGATCAGAATGCATTTTAACAGGATCGTCTTGGCACACACACACGGTCAGCTTACAAACCTGGGTGTGCTAGTGCTCATAAAAGCTCTCATATTCAGAATTCCATACATCATAATTCCGACTATCCTCCAAAATTCCATACCATAATTCCAACTTCATTTTTTGCTAATGCAACTTGTCAAGATCATAAAACCCAACTGATCTACAGTGTGATGTCTTACATTATAACCACAGTGCTGGATTTCTTGCAGAGGCCACACACACTTCAGGTCACACATTTGGAGCGGTTTATGGGATTGTGCCGCTCTGCGTTGCCCCTTCCAGTGAAAATAAATTGCAGAGGGGAAGCAGCTCCCTATGCTATAATTCCTTCTCTGCCGTCGGTCGGCCCATCCCGCCTCTGCTGCTATCTGCCTGCCTATGAAAAAAGTCTCCCCACAAACTAGAGGTCAACAGTGTTTAAGGAATAGATTTATTTAATAGCAACATACAGTACAGGTCAAGTGAAATCACCAAAAATGCAATCAAATGGCCACTTGCTACTCAGTTTAATAAAAATGCACAGCAAGCTTTTGTGCATTGAACTGAACACAGGATGCCTCGCAGTCAATGTGTTAATCATACTGCTCAACCGACTAAGCAGCCATTAATGACATCGATTTTTGTCTTAATTGGGCTATTTGTATGCATCTTTGATTGCTAATTGATCACGTATTGCTTTTTATTATAGCACTGGCGCATGTGCAAGCACTATTTCATCATCAATATCCTTGCTGTCAGGTATCCAGCAGCAGGACCCTTTGCTCGAGGCCCCTGGCAGTCAGATGCCCAGCAGCCCCTCATTGGCCCAGACCATAATCCATCCAGCCCCTGCTGTGCACTTTCCCTGATTAGCCATAGATGAACTGTTCTGCATGTTTATTGTGCTGCTATTCATTACATGATCAATTTATCACAGGACCTCTCCAATACTAATAACTATGACCTTAACCCTACTTGGTTTATTAAGATCATAAGTTTTGGAGGGCTAATGTAATACAAACACACAGGGGGAATGCACAGAAAAGACTGTAAATAGAGCCTACCCACAATCTATGAAAAACAGCAACCATTAACATGAATGCATGGTTTTAGTGTGTCCACAGCAGAAAGTTACATGATAAATTAAGTTCCTAAATGTAGCACCAAATGCAAAATAAAATATGTAAAAGATATTTAATGCTGGAGCAGAAAACTGAAGGGAATTTTCAGATACAGGAAACCTTTTATGTAGGTTTGTGATGCTTGTACATTATTGACATTTCTCTAAAGACTAAAGCCAATCTAAGCAGATTTATATTGACAGGATCTCTGCCCTCAGACAAGTGTAGACGATCATGCCACTATTTAAGATCAGTGCACAGCAAAAAGAGGGTGAATGTGTTGACTCACAATGAGAGTGATAGCTCTTCTTTACAATATCATCATGTGCCTGCAGATCGATTACAGTTCTGAAGAGTATTTGTGTGTGTGTTTCTCTAGACAGGTTGTTTATTTCTGAGTAAACAGTACAAATGTGGAAGTGTTTGAAGACAGACACCAGAGCATATTTAAACCGATGAGTTTCTCGATAATTAAATCAACGCTAGTGGCAGCATGGGAAGAGACCTTTCATATAAGAGTCACTGCCTATTTACTGCCTATTAGTGACCATATATCACCACAGCGTCCTGTTGACACACACACATTGGCACAAACATTCTGACTGTATTTATGGCCCAATAAATGATACTGCAGATTGGATGAACGCCAGTGCAGATATTCTTGCATGGTTAACAAGTCCCCACCGTCAGTTCTGTTTTCAAATACGGCTGGAAGTGACTTCATTTCCAGACACCTTCCTGTGTTATGTTGCACTGATAGGTTTCCACTAGTATGTTTTCAGTGATTTAGTTGAGTACAATGTGTTCTCAGTGATTTACTACTAAGAAAAGATGACTTATGTAACTGTGACTAGATCTTCCTCACTTTTTTCCTCTTATTTACAGTTCAAAGTAAAAACACATTTTCCCTATAGAGATGTGGGACTATAGCTGCTGTGTTATTTCCCTTGACATTTATAAAGCTAGTTTTCTTTTATTTCTCTTAAATGCACAGCCTGAAGGACTCGATCTTATCTTTCCCATCATAAACCACACCAGAGAACTCTGGTAAGAAAGTGACAGTCACTCACAATTAGGGTGGTCCATAAACTCTAAACTGTAATGAAATTAATTGCATGATATGATGATCAATCAAACGAAGTGCATATGTAAATATTTTATCTTTAACAGACATTATTTTAACAGAGATTAAAATGTAGTTTGTTTTATTGCCATATATTTGCACTTAAGCCCATAACTTGCCTACAGTCCACATTAATCTACTTTGCAAGCAAGTTTATCAGTCTGTCTGTGGTAGATGTTCAGAATGCATGTCCACCTGCTCTAGGTAAGTGTGGCTTGGCAAAGCTTGTTTCCTGTAGTAGCAGATGGGACTGGCAAAAAGAAGTGAGAATCTTTAAACAAGAATTGCTGCAATAGGAATTCAATATAGGGAATGAGTGATTGTATTATTGTTTTATCACAATAACATTTCACAATAGATTACACTAAATTAATTAAACAGCTCTAATTATAGAACACAGAAAAGGAACAAAATCACTTTCAAAATAGCAATCTCTGGTTATATTTATAACCAGCCAAATCTATTCTAACTCCTGCCAAGAAATGCACAACAGTGTCAATGCATCTCAACTAGAGATTATGGATTTGGGATTTCTCCGCTCATGTAAATGTGACCCATATTACATGTGTTCAGTTGCCAGCTGCTATAGACTCTCGCGGTACTCTAACACCTACGATCAGTTCCTCACACTTACAGATACACACTCACCAAATGTGTTACAGCAAAAAGTCTGTTATCCTGCAATTTTCCCAAGCAGAACTCCATCTACGAATTTAACGACCATAACTTCATCCAGTACAATCAAAGCTACACTTCTTAAAATCTCTCTCATAGATTCCACAGCCATTGATCTGAAAAGTTAAGATAGCGGTTGGGATTCTGCAGATACAATCAGTTAGATTTATCTGGTATTACATTGATATGAGAGTTCACACCAGAAGCATGTAATTGAATTATGTTCATTTAGTATGAGGGTCAGACTGCCTCTCTCGAGCCATAACCACAGGCAGAGAGGAGAGAGGAAGTAAAAGCTAAGACCTTAATCCCACACTCTTAAAATATACTGTATGTTCAAGAGAACCTTTATAAGCTGTTATACAGTCTACAGCTAATAAATAAAATGATTCAATGCAAGACCATTTAAACTGTACTATTATTACACATTTAATAGATTGTAGTCCAGTAGGTGCCATATTTCATTTTTCGCTAATGAAAATTAGATTATTAGGGATATAAGTACAGTCTGTTCAATAGTTTGTATTGTCTTAAGGTTCGTCACATCTATTTTCCACTGAACAAACTGCGCATCTAATTCTTTACAGCTAAGTTCTGATTATAGGCAGTCCATTATAGTGATTTTACCACTTTTGAGGGTATTACAGGTTAATGGTTTTCTGCTTTCCATCATGCTAACAACATTCTTTACAACTGGTGAGATCACTGAACTACACTGCACAGCCTCATGTGGCATATTTCTTTAATGTACTGYTGCTTTAAAGACCYCARTAACCTATACAATAATGTAAAGATCCATAMYGRTGACATCAACAACTCCGAAAACTATATGGCCAATTTAATAACTAATTTTACTAAAGTAAAATGGTTCTTGATCTTTGTCGAAGTCCTGCGAGGAACCACAGATCAACCTTTATTTTTAACGTGTGTTTTCAGGAGTCTCTAAGCAGTGTTAGGCTAACACAAACTAAATAATATGTATATAATAATATATATAATTTATATAATATTTATATAATATAGTATCTATATAATTCAGTATTTAAGGCACCACTGCTCTGCATGATCCATTTCTCTCTGGTAGAAGCTTCTAAGAAGTTCATGCTGGTCCATCTAGCAGTGAGGGTTTATGGCCTCCATCACAGCAAGATATAGCATAGACATCTGAAATACTGATCATAGAATGAGACTTAATGCCTATGATCAAAGACATCATACAGGGTTAATCCTCTTTGAAAAAGCAACCACTCTTGAAATAAAAGTAATCCAAACTGAAGACAGAGAGCCATTAGCTCAAACAGAAGGCCAAACCGTTTCTTTGAGGGTAAACAAGGATACTGTTACTTACTCAGAACGTAATATAACCAGAACATAATAATATAATCACATAATCAGAACTTATTCATAACCTAATATAACCAATTAACCAGAGAATTACAGCAAAAATGCACAGTAAACTTTTTCATAAGACCCTTGTATAGCTATAAACTTTATTGTTTTAGAGATTTTTTGCAGCACTTTTAATTAAAATTTAATTGAGGAAGACCACCAAACTGCATGGTCTAAAACTTAATGATAATAATAAAATTCAAACATAAACGTTCAAACATTTTTTATACAAAATAATTCCCCTATTGTAACAATTACAACAGAAACACAATTACAGACTGTCTTGCCTGTGCAAAACTCACTTCCATAATGCTAAGTGGTTACCAGTGTGTTGCTAGGTGGTTGCTCACCAATCCAGGTCAAAATAACCCATAGCTTTATAAGATATTTTGATTCCTAGAGGACTTTTTCTCCATTGCTCATGTCCACGTCACAAAGTATGAAACTTTCTGTTTAAGTCAACCTAACAATACAAATAAGCAAGGGTAATGTACAATAATGCTTTCTGTGGCAAGGGCCATAATAACTATAATATTACTGCTATTATTGGAGTATATATCTGCTACACATTAACAGCTAAAAATGAAGTGAAGACAAGATTCAGACTTCAAACAGATGAGCCCATCCTACACACAAACTAACACATTCAACTGGAAAAAACACAGAGCTGATCAAAAGACATGAAACAGCATATTCACATGTTCATCTTCCATCTGCATCAACAGATTCTTTCACATTCATCACTGGCTGATCCGTCTGTAAAAACAGATAAATTAGCTTTTTATTTGCATTTAACAATTGGCCACTTAAAGCAGGAATTTGCTTTCAAGAGCTTCCATCCAAAGAAAACAGGCATAAAGTTTTGTGAGCACCTTGCTAGAACTATAAACCAATAAAAACGTAATGAAAGCAGAATTTAATTAAATCAGAGAACAAAAATAGTGAGTAAGCAATGACAAAGTGTCCTTATTGTCACTTTTAAACAATGTTTGACAAAGTCATTGGAAGACTTCAGTGACAATAGAGCGCAGATACATTTCATTTCCCAAACAGTATTGCCTCCTAAATTATTTCTGCTGCTCGATCTCGTATGATTTGCAAAACACTCAGAGGAAATAAATGTATTTTTATTTATTGATGCATTTTCAAGACGAAACCTGAGGAGTTATGCTAACTTGTGCTGGAGAAATTCCAGAACCGCTGGGATCCTGAAGTTTAGCCAGGCAGAGACAAATTGAGTGGAAAACTCCTTATAGGGGGTTTGTGGAGACTCGGGGACAGAAATTGGGATGGTTTAAACAGTATAAGATATGTGACCTGCAATAAGAAACTTACTCATCCCTTTGATCTGAAACTCAAATGAGGGCAGCGCAATTAATGCGACATGTGATGCATAAAGAGCTCAACACTGTTTACTCAATGTGTTCTGCATTGCTATTTCTCGTCTGCCTTTTTATTTGTTGTACGTTTCAGTCTCTGTCTTATTACTTTAAAAAAATTGGTGGGAATTATTAATATTAAGCAAAATCTGAGCAGAAAGTAGAGAACCTAATAAAATTTTATCTTTGGCCTTTCTGTCACAGTAAACAGTAGTATATGGTATATATACACTATTGTAGTATACAGCTGTATATTGTTAAACAGAAAAGTGTAGTTGTGACTTATTTTACCATTGTAAATGATTTTTGTTAACATATCTTAATGTAGTTGTGTTGATTCAGTCATATAAATACTACTGCTGGTAAAACCAGTTAGTCAAACGGTTGCCGCATATAGCACATCTTACAGTAGGTTGCCTGACAAAACAGTTTTACAGTCTAAAGGTAACAAGTGCATGTTTCACTTATATAACCATACATTTAAAACCAGCCTTATAACATACAGTATCTTCAACCTTGCAATTATGTCAACGAGCACTTCAGCACTTCAGAAAATAACGTGTGGCTGACCATTATTCACTCTCATAGCATATCTCACACTGCAAACTCTGAAATGAATGCTATTACATTTTTTTACCCCAGAGGCCACCTGGTAGTCACAAACACACAGATAGAAATGTATCTAAATCCCCACATAAGACAACATACTGCTAAGTAGAACAAACACAAGGTCAAAAGAAACTTCTGAGTGAGAAAATAACCTTCATACTGTACACCTGCAAAAAAAAATGCCATTCTAACCTTTTCATTCTCAGTAGGGCAAATCTTACATAAAACTTGTCAACACACAAATATCTGGAAATGCAGTTGGGGAAAAACAATATTCTATTTATCAGCCTTCACTCTCGGGACTGTTCCATCTCCACAAGCAAGAGACATGCTAGCATGCTTTAAATGAATGACTGATTAGCATAGGCAGCATGCAGATGAGCAGAAGCTGTTCTGAGACCAGACTGAGCCAACAGGCAGATGTTCCGTGGAATCAACCATTTCCTCTACATCTCCCCTGCATGGAGGACGAGAAACAACTGCCAAGATCTGTTCTTCTAAACCAAATTTTAAAGATAATATTATTTAAGCCTTGATGTGAGTTTCTGGGCTTATCTGGTGTTTGATTGGCTAGTCAGTTTCTACGAACAAATGCTATGATTTATAACTAAAAACGTGTCCTGGTATTTTGTTCCTAAATATATAGAGATGCTCACTTTTGAAGGAAAGATGTATTTACATGAGGGCTGAAAATACACATAAAACAGACTAACCTAAAACACCTGGATACAGCCTGGCAAGGATTAAGATATACAGTCAAGATAAGAGCAAGTAATCAGGAACTTCAAAATAAAAGTCTTAAAAAATGACAGCAAGCAGAATCATTGCCTGAATCGTGATGGTTGAAACCACGTTCCTTATCTCATTCAGTCAACGGCATTCAGGCAACCTGTTTTTTATGTGCATTATAACAGATACATTTATGAATATATACAACCTAATAGAATAATCTAAGTATCCTACATGAATTAACCCACAAACATGGTTATGGTCATCTACCAGTTTTTTCAATCCTTTATGTTTTCCATTCTTTGATTTTTTTTATAATATTAAAGTTATCTTTGATGACTAAACAGATTTGGCAGGGGGAAACAGTGAGAAGTGAGTGTATTGTAGGGTTTACACAACTTTCATTAACTTTTACTTTTTGCGTCAACTTTGACTTTCTAAAGAACCTCTCCCACACATCTGCGTGACAGCTGTAATCAGAAATACACCATCTTTTAGCATATTATTGCAAGCAACTCCACACACTTACTTTTTTGTACATCTTTTTGGATGTATTATCTTCTGTTCCTGAAAAAATATTCTATTGGGTTTGAGGGGTCTAAAATTGTGCCTGTTTTCCCTGGTTTTGTAGTGTTTCTTAAGTTAAAGAATAAAGTGCCTTTTTGATTTTCATAAATCCTTTTTTTCATAAATCCCAGCAGGTGTGAGTAAAAGTTGAAGCATGCCATGTCTCATCTCTTAGCTTAGTATGCAGAGTTAAGTATAAAGTAGCCGATTCGTAGGCCAATTGCTCTAAAAAGTGTGGCACTTTAAAAACATTGCTCTATTTGTCTATGCATCCTGGCCAGCCTGACAAACCAATTCTGTCTCAACCAATGGTGTGAGTTTGGGGCGGAACTATCTGTCCATTTAACCAATGAAAGACAGGTGCCGTGCTCAGGATTTTGGTCACGCTTGTAACTCAATGACACACTGTACTTTTAAGGCTTTTTACCTCTCAACCTTTACTTTCAATACATCCCCTCAACCTCATCCATAACTGTCTGGGACTGTACGGGTCAGCCCACAGTCCGTGAACTGGGCTGACTCCAGACCATTATGTGCTCAGCCGGGAACATTTTCGGCTGATCCAGGAAGCGAGCTGACAGGACCGTCAACGATACCTCAAACCCTGCTTGCCACATTTTTTCAGCTGCTGTCTTCCAAGCAGCACTGAAGAGCCATCAAAACCAAAACAACAACACTCAGAAACAGTTTTTCCTTCAAGCAGTTATTATGGACTGCACCAGAACAAAAGAACCCAGGTTCACATGCACCTGTTGTGAAATGTGTTGCATTTATCGTATTTATTTTCACTCTCACTGGGCTGGATGCAGTATGTACATACATAGTAAAAGTTACTACATGTAGTAAAATTCCACATATTCTAGATTTAACCCACAGAACCCTATCAGAACATTCAAGGATTTGCCAATAAATGTAAACTATTTTGTTTTCCAGACGTAACTTAAAACCTTTTGATTTGACTCAGTCATTGACATCTTTCACATACTGTGAGCTGCTCTTGGTATGAGTTTAGCAGTGCCATACTGGACATTTTCATATTTACTACATGTGCTTCTAACTAATTTTTTTCTGATTTTTGGTTGAGAACACTAGCATTATAGAAATACTATAAATATCACCCTGTAAGTAATTTCAGGCCTACACCCCTTTGGTTACACAGTTTTTAAACAAGCTACCTCTCATGTTCTTTCCTCTCAGCATGTATGCTTGGAAAAGTGTTAAAAAAAGCAAACATAGTTGTCAAGGAGCAACCTGTGAAAGACGGCAAGGCTGAAAATAAACACATGAAGCGCTGGTGTTAACACGCTCAAAGGTGAACAAGCAGTGCAGCGTTGCACTGTAGCTAACAGCAAACACATACACTGTCTATATAAATGCCAGTAACATGCTAACATGCCGATGCATTATCAGTCGCAAGACTTGTTGCTTTGTAATTAAAGTCACAATTAATTATGCATAAAATAAATTAAGTGCGTCATGGTCTCATCCTCCATACTTAAGTCAATAAAAAAGGATTGCCATAGCAACCATTTTTGTTGCCGCCACAGGATTACCTACCAGAAAAAAAACCCACACACAATTATATAGCACATACAAAGCCTATATAACATGATTTTAAAAAGACTTGACATAAGATAAAATAGAAATCTGAATGTGTTAGAAAAAAAAAATCAGAGCACACCTAACTAGTCCCTGCAAATCCTCACACTACAGAGACTGCCATTGCATGGCAATAGTTAATTGTCTTATCTTGCTGAGGCTTGTGGGTAACAGTAATTTACTTGCCTTTCTGCAATTAAACAGAATTGTTTTTTTTATAAATGTGAATTCACATGTGTTATGGCTTTACAAAAGCATTTGCTCAGTGCTCATGGTAGGACTGTCTGGAGAGGTTTATGCATTATCTCTAAAAATCAATTTTCCTATGGAGACTGCATACCCATACTGATGTCTACCCATGACAGAGCTCCTGATATGAGTTTATTATTCGTTGATCTATGTGGGGTTTATATATGTATGTTTGTCAGTGTCTGTAAATGTGTGTGTGTGTGTGTGTGTGTGTGTGCAGTCAATTCTGCTATAATCTGATTATATTCTTATATTACACTCCATGTACCAGCCAACGCCACTCACAGCTTTTTCATAAATTATGTTATCCAGGCCGCATAATTTATCACAAGCCTCCACTTCATATTATATCAAAAGGTTGCCGTATGTAGCATTCACACATTTTAAAATCAATCTCTCTAAATTATTTGATTAACATTTTAGCTGGGAGGGGTTACATTTTTGTTTTAAAACTGAAAAATTGGTAAAAATCTTGATAGATTTTTGAAAGATCTTGACAAAATCAATGTGTGCGGGTCAAGAGATATTACATTTTTATAACAGCAGAAATGAACGCTGTGTCAAGCAACCCCAGACGCCCCTATTTCTCAAACTCATGCTGCTGAAAAAGCTTTGCTGTTGTGTGAGTGCATGTCGATTTGTTGTTTGGCAACACAGACACTGCTGCTCAACTAAAGGTCCCTCTCTAGAGGGTCTGCTCGCTCTTATCAGTAAAGACGCAGGGTAAAGCAGTTCCATGTTGACAGGAAGTGACATCTGTTTGGTACTGTGATTACATTTAACCTGGCACAATGACCCTGCTTGCAGCAGGCCCAACACGGCAAATTAAACAGATGTAAAATGATAAAAATAAAAAACCTTTTGTTACCATGGAGGTAATAGCAACAGAAAAAATTGTTTATGAAATTTATATAAAACCACAAAGCACAAAAACACAGAGTGGCACAATAAAAGAAGATGGACAAATGTCAGTTCACAGATAAGGTCATAAAATACAAAGTTTGTTTCCTCTCTATTCTGCCTGTATCTCAAGCACCTTATTGTGCGATACTTTGTGAGGAAAAACACTAGAATTCTATTCTATAGAATAGAAGCCACATCGCCTAGCATGAAGAAAACAAGAAACAGTTACTCTATGAAGTGAAAATGTTCCCTTCCGCCCTTTAAAACTCAGCTGTTGTTTTCTCTCTTTTTTCTCAATGTTTCTTCCAATCTTCCTTCTCTATAATTATATGTCTGGATTTATTTTGGAATGATACTCAAATCAAACTCATTCATATTTAAGCAATATCACAAAAGCTCTAGCTTATGTGAATTTGTGCTCAACGTAAATGTGTGACATTACATTTATACAAGTTCTATAAACAAAAAGTTAATACAGAATGACTTACATTAAAGACACATGGTCAGTAATTAAGTATGTGAAGAGGATTAGACATCATCAGCAGTTTTTACATTAAGCATAATTAGTATAACGCATGCTAATTGTGCCTAAACGTACAAAACTAAGTGCAAGCCTGACACACACCCATTTCTCTTCCTCGCTTTCTCTCTCTGTCTGTGTTTTATTCTCCCTTTTTCCTGCTGTCTGTAGCTCACGGGTGGATGTGGAGTCAGAAGGACTCTCAAGGTCAGTGCTGCTCTTGGGGAACATTACGAGGTCCAGAGTTACATCAGCCCTGTGGCATCATTCTACGCTATCACTCCACTTCTGCCCCGGGTCTATTTTTTGATAAGAAAATCGGACAGAACAGCAGCAAGAAATTCTCATTCACTGTGAGGGAAATATTCCACTGAATGTTGCTCCAACAAAGATCCAGAGCTGTTAATGCTACAAACCAGCGCTCAGGGCTTATAATGTGCTTGGTCAAGTAGAGCGATTACACAGAACACTGCTACAACAACGGATAATGACCCTGCCTGCAGTGAGCTCAATACAGTGAGTTTAACACAGTAAGATTATATACACAAACAGAATAAGATGAGGGGTGGGGTAGACACTGGAACACAGATAGAAACGTGTTGGCAGCAATTCCACCTGGTGCTGATCAATCAGAACTAGATATAGGTGCTAAATACAGGTGTAAACAGAGTCCAAAATGTGCATAGTCTAAACTCCAATCTGCTTGAGCAACTTCTCACCTGTCAGCTTGTGCTAAAACAAACTCACCTGTCAGCTTGTGCTTAAACTTAGCTGGGAACCAGGTGTTCCTGTAGCTCAACTGGTAGAGCACTGCGTTAGAAGCGCAAAGGTTGTGGGTTCGAACCCAGGGAATACTAGTACTGATAAAAATGTATACTCTGAATTCACTGTAAGTCCAAGCATCTGCCAAATTAATAAATGTAAAGGTAAACAAATAATAAAAAAACCCAGCACTACTACTTTTACTATATTAATAATAATCATAATAATAAAAAAGCAGATTAAATAAAAATATCAAAATAACTCACAATTCTGCTGAATTCGATTTGAAATTTGTAGTCATGAAGCCTATCAAAATTCAAACAGTTGGTCACAGGAGGCATATTTGCAAAGCATGCTACCTTCAGGTATAAAAAGCAATGTGTCTTATGTGTCTTACAAATGTGTCTTACATTAGTGTTTATACATGGTAATAATGTGTTTTAAATGTCACCATCTGTAGTTATATTTCAGAGGGAGGGTCTCTGATTACAAGACTGAATCACTTAATACATTTGTGTGCTTTTGCATGTTGATATACGTTTAACATAAACTGTTTAATGATAATAGTTTGTAATGAAAAGTTTTAGCACAGATAATCAAGAGGTGATTGTGGGTGCAGTCCTTTAACAGTGTCTGGGTTGAATAAGGGTACACTGGCCTTTACACTACAGATGTAATGTGGTCAGATTTGTTTTTGACTACAATACCTCCAAATCTGGTTTAAGTGATCACAGATCACAATACATTTTGGGCCCACATAACACCTTCATTTTGTTCTATGCCAAATTAATATTAATACCACAACTAAACAGGGTCCATGTTACACACTGTTGCACCTAAAACATGACACCAATTTTCAGCCTGTTTTCTTTCTATTTTTATGTGGTACTAATTAAACACAAATGCCAGAAAAACAGGCTTCTGTCCACAATGCTCATAAGCAACTACTGCACGCTCTCTCAGTCTCTCTCTCCTTTCATCTCCCTTCACCGACTTTCCATGGCGGACTTCTCAAGGTCACAGCTGTCCCAAGGGAACACGGAGAGGTTCAAAGTTACATCATGCCGAAAGGATTGTTCCGCGCTATTACTCATTTCCTGCCTGAGAGTATTTTTGTTGTGGGAATTGATTAACTGGGCAAATCTGATAAGAAAATCAGACAAAACAGCAGCTGAGGCAGCTCATACTGTGCGGGCACTGATCCAAAGTTACTCTAGCATATTTTTGCAGTCATTAACTCTTCATACACTGTTCAGGGTTTTGCAACTTGCCAGGTAAATGAGGTGAAGCCAAGCCTTTACATACACTGTAAAGGCCCATTTGAAGAATGGTGTTCTGTCAGAGATAGCAGAGAGTTTTGACCATTTCTGAATGGCAATATTAGGAAACAAAAATAAAACTTTAATGCCAGGAAAATGCTCCAGGATTATCGATGACTCGTGTTGCACTACATAGAATTTTGTCCAATCAAATTCTCTCAAGAATGAGAATGCCCTCCCTCACAATGCCACAAACCACTGACCAGCAAATCATGATTGATGGGTGTGACTTAATGAAAGCTACATGGCAATTAAGAAAGGGATGAACCTTCGACGTTATGTGATGCGTGAAGTTTTCCTCCTCCCCTTTGGAAGTTGATAAGCCTATTTATGTGTTATTCTAACGATATAAAATTATATGGTTAGTTGCACTTTATCGTTAGCCTTTAGCATTGCTTTACTCCTGCTATCAGAACCAACCTGTTCTGGTCCACCAACTAAAAGCCACTGATATAATGAAAGAGTGAGAGAGAGAGAGAGAGAGAGAGAGAGACAGAGACAGAGAGAGAGAGAGAGACCCCGTGACACTGTAAATGGTTCCCAACATACAAAATGTAACGTTATTAAGTTCACAGAAGATTTAATCAGCTCATAGCCTACACGGGGTAATCAATGCTATTAAAGTTATTGATGTATTCAAACGGCTGCTTGCAAATTAAGTTACCTATAAAGTCAATGACAACCAAATGACAATGACCAATTATTTTTTTATTGGGTGGCTCTGAGGGTTAAGGTCAACTCTGAGGTCAAACATCATGTGGATTATTTACTGTAGCCATGCAAGCAAGAAGCATGCAAGATGACATTTCATACCCGGAGTATTAAATATTTATTTCTAGAAAACCTACCAGACCACATGACTGAGACTGCCATACCCATTAATTTCAATGATATTATATTATACTAAATTATATTATCTGAATGATAGTATCACCGGCAAAGTGTTAGTGAGCTAAACCTGAGGACTGTATTGATTACTTTTGCTATCTATACTTAAACTCATGAGCTCTAGGGTTTTACCATCTCCACAATGAAAAAGCCAATTTTGATTTTGATTAGGAGAAGATGTCTATAAATAGAAAAGGCTATATGCAGTTATCTCAGGAAACCACAGATACAATAAATGCTTTAACAGTTATGCATCAGTACACACAACATAACAGAAACGCACACTGTTTTAGGCAAGAAAATATAAGAGGTAAGTGTAAACACTAATTCATTTTACATTCACTTCTTATACAAAACAAATTCATGGCCTATTTTCAGGTGTGAATCCACCAAAAACAGTTGATTCAGATATAAAATTAAACAAGCTTTGATTATCCCTCCAGATACATTTGTTTTATTATTATTATTATTATTATTATTATTATTATTATTATTATTATTATTATTATTATTATATGTAGTCAAATCTAACCAAACCTATAATTTCATGATGCACTGTATAAATGAAATGGCCATAGCAAATATATGCAAATGTACATGCAGTACATACATATTAGACTGCAGGAACTGCTTATGCACCTTTAAATCATAAATACATTCTGAAAATAAATCTGTGTCTGCACCTTTTTCATACCATAGTACATTAATAAGCAATAGAAGTAATAGTGTTTATGCATCAATACATATGTAAATACATTAATATGTAATGGATGAAAGGCTGTCCATTAACCTTTATGTACATAATTACACTCATACATAATGAATGTACAACGTAAATGGAACAGGTTCATATGTAATGGATGAAAGACCGTTCATGCACCTTTACATACGTAAATACGCTTATACATAATGAAAGATTGATCATGTATCTTCCTCTGGGAACACAAGCAAGGTACAAGCCTACAGACAGAGCAACACTGTCTGCAAGTAAACTCAATGGGAGAAGATGGATAGTAACACTGCCCAGAGCCATTATGGGCCCACACACTGCCAAGTGAGGTATAGGGTCATGACCAACAGGAATGGACATGTATTCACTGCATTGATGAGGAACTCATTATCTGTCATTAATCCCACTCAATCAGAAACCCTCAGGGAAAGAAAATCACATTGATCAACTACAAATATACAGAGATATGAGTGTGTGAGGATGCATATGTGGTTTGCAGTAAACCACTTTTCATCTTGGTAATGGTCCAATGTCCTAATGCACAGCCAAGAAGATCTTACGTTCGCTTGGCACTTGTCGCAGGTGACAAAGGTCATGGTTATGCAAATACACGATACTCCCTTACAGATCACAGCACAGAACGTAGAGCTTTCTTTGCAACAATCTCTTTCACACATTTTCTGAAGGAAAAATGTAACTAGGGCACACTTTCCACTTCCCGCTAGTTTGAACAGTGAAGTGCAAGGTTAGGCCCACCCCTCACCGCCTTGCCAAATCAAAGTCTATCTAATGCATTCAGGCCAAATCAAATGGAACACTGATATAGCTCCCAAACACACTTTCAAAAAGGCAGAACCGTTGTGTCTCCAGATAGCGCTGCACTTGAGAAGATGAGAAGACATTTTATTTGCACAGATTTGTGCACTAATGAAAATGTATAAAAGTTAGACACAGCAAAGAAAATCAAGGAATCAAATAACACTAGAAAAAAATACCAATTTAAATTAAAACAATGTATAATATGCATCAGTCTGCCAGTCAAACCTCACTGCAAATGTTAAAAATGCTGTGCATACTGCCTTATTACATTTACCATACAGCTAGGAAATTAACAATGGGCTGTACATATTTACTAACCAAACAGAAAAAGTTTGGTCATTGTGGTTCTCAATGAGTCCTGATTCTACCACAAAAAACTACATTTTGTATCCCTCCCTTATTAAATTTACAATTGCATTTACTCAGTTTGCAAATGCTTTTATCTTTTAATTGGAAGAGCAATTAACATTTTGCCATAGGAACCAACTAGCCTATTCTACAAAGCTACATTTACAAGTAGGAACAGTTCTGATGTTTGATACCTGATTCAACTCATTAGCTTATTATAAAACATGTCAGATAAAGTAGTATTATAAAACATGTCGGATAAAGTAGACGCCCAAAATATCTTGAGAGCCCTCCAACTCTGAGACAGAGTAACAGTGGCATAACAGTGATGTTTAGATCCCAATGCAGTGTGGAAAACAAGCAGAGCATCTCACTAACTGAGAGCCCTGGATTTTGTTTCAGCTCTGTTGCGTTAAGCAATGCTGTTTCTTTCCTCCCAGTCCCGTTTAGCCTTTAATGCTTAGAGTCTCTCTGTCTGTAGCATCCCTCCACTCGCACTCATAACCCACTAATTAGCTAAATTACATAAGAGCACAACTTTCTGCCTGCAAACAGCATGTTAAACAAATGTAAACAATAATCAACACCCCGTCAGGGACGCAGACAAACTTGTTATCATGGCCTGTGCCTTGAAGATTAGATGACAAAGACTTCTCCTATGTAGCGTAGCTGCGGGGTTGGGTACATGCATGTATGTGTGTTATTGTATATAGATTTGTCATGTGCCAGAGCCACACTCCAGTTAAATAAATAAATATATGCATCTATGTCACATATGCGTTAGTGTAAAACTTTATCTGTTAGCACATGCGGGGGTGTATGCTTGGCTTGCAACATTGCGATTATCTGCATGCAACTGTCTCAGACACCCGGGCTTCTCCTTTTTGCAACCATAGAGAAGCAATTTTCTTGCACATTATGTCGCAAATCGAAACTCTTCATAGCAATTGAATATGAGCTGATCCAAATCATGCCAATCACTGCGGGGGACAGGGGAGTGGGGGTCTCCTCCACATGTCTGTATGCGAGAGCATATGAACAGTAATGAGAGCGGACCCCAAACTGGCTGTCACCAAACTGATCATGCTGCTATCAATTTGGGCTGCGAGATGGAGGAGATTTCACCTCCAAACAATGAAATTTAAACAAAAGCTGTTCCAGAGAGATACCTCATGCATTTTTTTATAACTGCCCACAAGAGAAAAATGTCTTTGCATTATTCATAAGAAAACTACATCTCAGCTGTTTCAAGAATATGAAAGACAATTCTGTGTGGCACCTGCTGTTTGTAAAGTGGTTATTCTTTAGTAAACAGGCAAAATAGGTGTCACAATGAGATGATGTAAAAAGTAAAAACTTTGTAACCAAATTTATTGTGATATTTTGATCAGTATTACATTGCTTTTGGCAACACAGGAAATTCTGCAGAGACACAGGGAAGCGGGGCTAGCTTTCAATGGAGGTCATACTGTGAAAGGCCTATTTCTCAGACTAGACTAAAGACTAGCCACTATTTATGTTCTAAGATACAAACCACTGATAAATACACAATTTGGAACCATTACAGAAAATTGGCATTGTACTGTAATCTGTACTGAAGACGCTGTGCAGAAAGTTTCCCTAGAAATATGGCTTAAAAGCTCTCATTCTTCTCTCAGGTGTGCTGTGTGGGTTAACATGGTCATACTTGTGTTGTATCAGTCGTGTCGGTAGCTCTGTAAGAACTGGATATGTGTCTGAGCGTGTGTCTGTCTGTCAAGGTAATGTTTTGGAGAAGAGTTTTCATTCGTTTTAGAGTTTTAGCTGTGCTGAGGCTGGAGATAATGAGCTTGGGGTTGTGTACATGTTTTCGAGACAGTCCAATTTTCCAACAGGCACGATGCATTTTCTGTTCCATCAACCCCCGAATCCCCCCCTCCCCTTTCGTGTAGATATAATGTGCATGTGTACATACATGTGCAATGGAGTGCTTGTATGTATGAGGGTATAGGTCCTTAATGGGCTTTTACCCCAGCTGTGGGCCCACTTTGAAATCTAGTGGTCCCTGCAGACGGGCCACTTAAAGCCAGTCTAAAGATAAAAGCTTGTCACTCACACCTCACAAAAATGACAGGTCACGTTTAATACACGGCTCCCCGCGAAACCACAGAGGAACCCCAGCGAAAGTCACACAAGCCTCTGTACGCACAGTCCTACCCGCATAAACAAACCACAAACATACATGCGTCGCATCCACATACATTCACTGAGCTGAGGAGCTGGTTCATCCTAGCATGATTTATTTGAATATGGATCTTCTACAGCACGGGAGGGATGACGGAGAGCAATTACTCCTGAACAAAAATCTTCCCTGAGCTGTCACACATCATTCCATAAGCGCAACACCCAGCAGCCGGAGCAATTTATCTGCCTTCTGAATCACGGATACTGACACAGCAGTCATTTTCCAAGTATGAAAAGTATGTTCTTTACATATTACTTAAACACTACAGTACACACTTAGGTTGACAACCAATGTAGATTGCAGCTCAGATACAGTATTGTTAAAATAATGAAATTTTTTCGTTTAATCACTTGGTTTATTAAACCAATTGGTTGAGGCTGTTGTAGTCTTGACATGCACTGTCACATATGTCATGAAGACAAAACCAATTTAGAAAATGTAAAATCTCAGCCACAATTCATCGGGTTAATTTGACATAACTGATTTAAAATGTCAGGGCAGAGAGATAGATGCTGAAGCGCTGACAGATTTAGAATGCTGAATGAAGCATGTTATCCATCATCTGTGGGATGACAGCCCCCTGCTGACCCCCTAGAGAGACCCTTGACACACAACTGCCCTTCAGAGCACAGGTAAGCACAGAGAAATTGCCTATTACATGTCTAATGGCACATATAAATATACAGCAGGCAGAAGGCTTCAAAAGGAACAGAACAGCTACAATTTGATTCTTAGACTTAGGACAATCATGCATCTAAAGCCAAACAGAAATCTTAAAGATTGGACCTGGTTTACTTCTGCCTTGAATTTGAACCCGAGTTTGAAACTGAATTGGATTTTGGCTTTAGTTATGTCCTAATTTCACTTCATCTCCCTCTCTTTTATGGTCTCATTTTTCTGTTTATTAGATTAGGATCATTGTTATATCACATTAAGGCACTGATTACATCCCAAAATGTGACAGAATTAACATCAACTGTAAGAGAGGTGGACAAGGGAACAGTGTTCATACCTCTATGCCCAAAAAGCCCATTGTTTAAAAAAGTAACAAACTAGTTGGAAACTTTGTATAGTTTGTATAAATGGCACAAACCTATTGTAATATGAATTGTTAAAAAATGAGCCTTTGTGATAGTGTGCATTGTCTGTAGTGTTATTTAAGAGATTATTGTAAAGGATAAGGTTGTTGAACTACACACCTGAACACCAAACAAATTTTTTCCAAATTACAATTTTATTTATACCTGCTATCCATCAACTTCAGCCAACACTCCGGTATAAGCCAAATCTTAATATTTATTCTACCTACCACAAGCTGCTGGAAATCATACGGTAGACCTAATAATGTCAGAATCTATCTTGGACCTAGAGTTAATACCCGCCAACCCAAACTGCCTTTGAGGACTCATAGATGCATTCTTGGAGGCAGTTGGCCTCCAAATTGCTTTAGCAGTGTTGTCAGTCAATTTGGCACACTCACTCGCTACTGTAATTGATGCTGAATTTCCATATTGGCCACATCTGTGTAACAAATGCTGTTTCACACGAAGTGAATAGCAGAATGTGGGGTGCAAAAAAGAGATGAATAAATAAATAACCCTGTTCTTTGCAATAGAAACACCTGAGAGACTTCTAAGGCTTGCTATTGAAAAAACTGGCACCTCAAAGACAGAATGCTGGAATAGTTTTTCTGTTCCATTATTTAACAATATCTTCAACCATGCTGCAGGTAATTAATTACTTTGCATCTGCTACAAATTCAGTGCAATTAAATAAAATTTGTGATCACATTTTTGTTTTAGTTAAAAAAAAACCTAAAAGTATCAGTGCTCACATAATGAAGTCAAAATTGTTTGCTAAACAATTATAATTACACACAAGCAATCAAATACGAGGCAAGAGCTAAGGTTTACCTTCAACTGGAAGCACTGCATTGCAAATTTATTCGAAAGTTTTGCATCGTCACTTATCAGCCATCGTTAGTGAAAGCTGATTCGTTTTTCTAATGTGGAAACGGATTCAGACTAGACGAAGGTTCAATCTAAAAACAGATCCCACCTTCTAAGCATCTGTTACTGATGAGCAGCTCAGCCCTTCATGTATAACCAAAGTGGCACCAAAATGGCATCAATGCATTTTTAATAGCAGCCAGTTGCTGGAAGGGGGGCAGCTTCCCCAGCATGGGGCTCTGTGCCATTGGGCCGCCAGCAGCAACACAGAGGAGAAGAAGATAAGATTTTTAAACTCTGCCTAACCAAACAACAATAATGACTCCATTCTGGGCTTGATGAGACAGAGCACTTATATTTACCCCACATGCCAAAGTGTTGGCTGCAATGAAACCCATCAAAGGCTGAAGACTGATAAAGCACTTCATTTAGACAATTAAGCCAATGATGGATTTAATTAAGTCTTTTATGAGTTCAGGTGGGGCAGAAGACCGCAGGGTCCCAGTAGATTGGAACGGGGGACAAATTAAAGATGGGTGTGCTGAGAGGTCATGCTGTGTAAGCTCAGGCTACTCAACACAATGTTTAAAAAGACAGAGCAAATTAACAGCTCATACCTTCATCTAGAGCATTCTCCTGCAGCGACCCGGCTCGGCAAAAGATAAGAGCCTAACTGCCTTCTAATAGTAAAATGTTCAAACTACACTCCCAATTTTGCATAGATGGTTTCCAGCTGCATAACAAACTGGCCGGTAGCATTGAGTTATTTGGACATACTCAGCATTTTGAGCTGTTTTAAGGCCCAAATCATGTCACATTATGAATATAACGTTCATTATTAGAATAATAATTATTTGCTTACTTTGCTAGAATTACAATTATCTTTTAAATAATACAACTGACATTAGGAAACATTTATGTAGGGTATCCACATGTCATTATTTATAGGTTACATACCCAGTACAAGCTGTGAACTATATTCATGAATTTCTTCTGAATGCTTCTATTATAGTCTAATCAACTAAGCTGTCTGCACTACACAATAAATCTGCCTTGTTAATTATAACAGGAAGATTTTAGCTTTGTTGCGTCACTCGCTTACAGTATATGGACCGTTACACATCTACATTACAAGTGAGCATCGCCATATGCAGTCGATCCAAAATAATTCCAAATTACAGATGGGTACTAAAGCATTTTAATACACAAAATTTCAAGCTTTGTTTTGTGTACCACTGCAACTGTAGTAAAGTATACAACACACATCTGAGGTCCAGACTGCTATAACCTAAATTAAATGCCTCTATAGTAGATACTATAGTAGTCTCCATTGCATTCACGCACAATACAAAAATATGTGATTGGAAACATACAAGGCATAAACCCCTAAAAAAAGCAAACACATGGACAAACATTGTAAATTGAAAACATTAACACATGTAAGTATCTAAACAGAATGCTGTGCTTTACACAATGTAATGTGTCTGTCAAAATTATAATCTCTATTTATTTTAGTAATTGTACAGCCATTATGCAACAAGAAATTACATGTTGGAAAACTATTGCAGTTAGTAATTGCCTGGAAATTCACAATTGTTTGGAAATTTATTGCTGTCCAAATAAGCATAAGACCAATCTTCTCCAAAACATGTTGCCTGGCTAAAAATACTTGTATCTCAGTCGTGTAATTTGAACAAGGCACACAGAATAAAAAGCAATCTCTATTTGTCACCATAAAACACATGCATCTGTGTGGGCCTCTTAATGGACCGCCCTGGCAGGACACGTCTGTTTGGTTTTGTGCGTGAAAGTTTGTGTGCTGGTGTCACTAAGTGCATGCATATTTCTGCCATTTATCGTCCAGAAAAGGAGGGGGGGTGAGTTGGCAGGAGAAACCCACCCCGTGAGAGCGAGCTACAGAGAAATAGGTGAAGCATGTCATGGTGTGTTTTTTTGGCAGATTCATCAGGTGTTGATGAATAGAGAGCGTAATGCCTTAACATACCCACCCATACACATCCTGCTGGGGACACTTGGCAGAATTATTAGTGCTGTCTTTGAATCGACAGGGAAAGCGAGAAATTATAATACTGTCGCAGCAGCTGGTTTGTTCCCCTCACCAGACTTTCTTAAATATGGATTCCCGGAGAGGCATAGACAAAATTCATACGAGGACCGAGATGAGAAGACAGAGATGTGGGAAGAAAGAGAACAAAGAGTTCACAGAAAGGAGAATAGAGTGAGAGAGAGTGAGTAAGAGATAAGAGAGAGATATAGAGAGAGACAGAGATAGATACAGAAAAACAGAAAGAAATAGAGGAAGAGAGAGAGGGTGGGGGGCAGAAGAACCACCATATCTCCCTAATAACCATTATGTTCTTCTTTCATGGCTGAATAAATTGCCAAGCATTAACTTTTGAAGGCCACTGTGTTTTCTCTGTCTAGTTTGATCTCACCTCAAGGGGACTCTTTGACAACAGTGACAACCCACGCAAATGTGACACAAAGACGGCACTCATTAACGGCCAAACCGTGAGGGAACCGGAGAATAACACCACCTACCAATGCTAGAAACACAAACAGACACACACAATCAATTATGGAAATTTCAGTAGACAAGAAAGGTCAAAACAGAGTAAAACAAGCAGAAAGAATGAAGTGAATATGATTGACTACAGCACCAGGGAAACTGTCTCACGTGACGTCTATTCCCACCCACAGTATTTAGAACAAACCAACTGTGTTTTAAAATACCACTGACATTTCCAATTTCCAAGAAGAATCTTATTTTGCTACTTATCTTAACTGCTAGCACATCTTAGATCTTTACGTTTAATGTTTAGCTTTGTACTTTATGACAAAGCTACTTTATGTACTTTAAAGGTCATTTTTATATGCCATTATTATATACATTATTATATTTTACTGTTTAATCCAAGGTGTTTTAACCAATGTTTACATGAAACACAGCTTTTCTGTAAAACATGACTGATGTTATTTAAAAAAACAATTCCTTTTTCACCAGTTTTGAACATATATAAATTTTTTTGTGTTTGTGTGCACTTTTAATGTTGAATATTGCTGCACTGCATATTGTTTTTTCACCACGTGATTCATTACTTTTATTCAAATTTTTCATTTTTTTTTGCAAACAGTCACCTTGAGAACTGTTTGCTGAATTAATACATGTAAATGCATTAAAAACATTTTGACCCCTTACTACTATTCAAAATCAGGTTTACTGACATTATTCACAATGCAAAAGAAAGCAGAACCAACAATAATGTTGTGCATGTTTTAATATTACTGATATTAAGAGCAGCAAACTTTACTGTTTTTATGTAATGGGAGAAGGTATGT
>JAZGTK010000245.1:89611-101652 GCA_036877625.1 Ambastaia sidthimunki
ACAAAAAAAAAAAAAAAAACTTTCAGTTATCCCTCCAGGTACATATGAGTTTTTAAAATGTTAATGATATGTAGTCAAATGTCAGAACATTTTAATCTAACCAGTGCATTTTAACCAAAGTTAAAATGCACTGCATAATTGAAATTGTCATTGCAAATATATGCAAATGTACGTGCAACACACACGATGGACTCTAGGAACTGTTCATGCACCTTTAAATCATAAATGTATTCTGAAAGTAAAACTGTGTCTGCACCTTTTCATACCGTAGTGCATTAATAAGCAATAGAAGATATAGGGGTTATGCACCAATACATTTGTAAATACATTAATATCTAATGGATAAAAGGATGTCTATTAACCCTTTATATACATAATTACACTCATACATAATGAATGTACAATATAAACGGAATAGGTTCATGTTATGGATGAAAGACCGTCCATGCACCTTTATATACGTAAATATGCTTATACATAGATAATGAATTGAGGATTGTTCATGTATCTTTAAGTAAGGTACAAGTCTACTGACAGAGTAACACTGTCTGAATGTCAATGGGAGAAGATGGACAGCATCACAGCCCAGAGGCATCATTGGCTCCCACACACTGCCAGTGAGGTATGAGGTCATGACCAGCAGGAATGAACAAGCATTCATTGTACTTATTTATTATCTGTCATTAATCCCACTCAATCACAGCCCACAGAGAAGAAAATGTATGTATGTTTAGAGAGGTCAGTGTATGCATAGGTAGTTTCAAGTAAACCACTCTTAGGAATAGTCCAATGTCCTAACGCACAGCCAGGAAGAGTTCATGTTCACTTGGCACTTGTCGCAGGTGACAGAGGTCATGGTTATGCAAAGACATATTCCCTCACCAATCAAAGCACAGAACACAGAGCTTCAAAGGAAAAATTTAACTAGGGCACACTTTCCATTTCCAGCTAGTTTGGACAGTGAAGTGCAAGGTTAGACACACCCCTCACCGCCTTGGCAAATCAAAGTCTATCTAATGCATTCAGGCCAAATCAAAAGAAACACTGATATAGTTCCTAAACACACTTCAAAAAGGTTGAACTGTTGCTTCTCCATATAGTGCTGCACTTAATGTGCAATAATGAAAGTTGATAAAAGTTAGACACAGCAAAGAAATTCAAAGAATCAAACTTGAACCAATACCAAATCAAATTCAAACTATGGCAATGCATAATATGCACCCGTCTGCTAAACCTGACTGCAAATATTAAAATTGCTGAGAATCTCTGTGCATACTTTCATTATACTTACTATAGAGCTAGGAAATTGACAACAGGTTATACATAACCAAAATAAATGGTCAGTTTGGTTCTTAATTTGATCCTACATATGTATGTGCTTCCCTTATTGACAAAGCTTTACATTTGCATTTTTTAATTTAACAAACACTTCTATTTAAAGTAAATTACGAAAAGAGAGAGCATTTAACATTTAGCAAGTATTAATAGTTTTGATGATTGATACCTGATTCAACTCATTAGCTCAATATAAAATGTAGATGTCAGATAAAAAAAAGACACCCAAAAAATTGACAGCCCTCCAACACTAGGACAGAGAAACAGTGGCATAACAATGTTTAGATCACAGTGCAGCGTGGAAAACAAGCAGAGCATCTCACTAACTGAGAGCCCTGGATTTAGTTTCAGCTCTGTTGCGTTAAGCAATGCTGTTTCTTTCCTCTCAGTCTTGCTTAGCCTTTAATGCAGAGTCTCTCTGTCTGTAGCATCTCCCTACGCTAACTCTCAACCCACTAATGAGCTAACTTACATAAGAGCACAACTGCCTGCCCGCAAACGGCATGTTAAACAAATGTAAACAATAATGAACACCCGGGCAGGGACAGAGACGAACTTATTATCATGGCTTGTGACTTGGGGATTAGATGTCAAAGACTTCTGTGTGGTATAGCTGGTGGGTTGCGAACATGCACGTGTGTGTTTTCTATATAGCGATTTTTCATGTACCAGAGCTGTACTCCAGTTAAAACTAAATGCATCATGTATGCATGTTCTTGTAAAGCTTGACTTTATCTGTTGGCACACGCGGGGGTGTATGCATGGCTTGCCATGTTGCGATTATCTGCATGCAACTGTCTGAGACACCCGGGCTTCTCTTTCTTGCAACCAAGGAGAAGTAATTTTCTTGCACATTACGTTGCAAATCAAAGATCTTCATAGTAATTGAATATGAGCTAATCTAAATCATGCCGCTCGCTGTGGGGATAGGGAAGTGGGGGTCTTCTCCATGTGTCTGTATGCGAGAGCATATGAACAGTAATGACAGCGGACCCCAAACTGGCTCTCACAGAACTGATCACGCTGCTATCCATTTGGGCTGCGAGATGGAGGAGATTTGACCTCCATACAATGAGATTTAAACAAAAGATTGAAGCATCCAGAGCGATACATCATGCATTTTTTTATGACTGTCCACAAGAGAAAAATGTTGTTACAATATTCATGGGAAAACTACATCTTAGCTGTATCAACAATATGAAAGACAATTCTAGCGCCTGCTGTTTGTAAAGTGGGTATTCTTTAGCAAAATAGGTATCACAATGAGATGATGTAAAAAGTAAAACTAGTTTTTGTAACCAAATTTATTGTGATATTTTGATCAAGGTAACATTGTGTACATTGTTTCTGGCCATGTGGGAAATACTGCTGTCAAATGAGGTTGTCTCACTGAGAAAGGCCTATTTTTCAGTAACCATAGAGTTTTGAATCAGAAGACAAATAACAAATCTAGGTGTTCCAAACTAAAATCATCATATTTTGCTAGAGTTATTGGGTAAACAAGTGAACCAAATAAAATGACACCGGCATACATTTAAGCAAAAGTCCTTTTCTGTCTGTTAGTCTATGTTTAGAAAGCCTATAACAGGCTGTTTAATAGTAGGCAATATTGACAACATATTCCATATAGTGTGACCTATATCCTGCTTTCATGCACAAAATGTAATTGTGTGCTTAGTGAATCCAATAAATATTTCTTTACTAAAATGTGCAACAGCTAGCCCTAGTTTCTTCTATTCACAAATGCATACCCATTCCTAAAGATTAGTCATTATATATGTTTCAAAATACCTTGAACTGTCAACAAATACACATAAATAGGCATCATTTCATAAGAAAGCACAATTTGGAACCATTACAGTAAATTGGCATTGTACTGTAACCATTGAGTAGGTCTTCTGGGGGCTCTGTGCAGAAAGTTCCCCTAAGAACATCACTAGTAGCTCTCGTTCCTCTCAGATGTGCCGTGTCATGGTCATACTTGTGTTGTATCAGTCATGTCAGTAGCTCTGTAAGGCTTGGATACATGTCTGAGCATGTGTGTCTGCCTGTCAAGGTTATGTTTTGGTGATGGATTTTCTTTCGCTTTAGAGTTTTAGGTGTGCTGGGGATAATGAGCTTGGGGTTGTGTAGATGTTTTCTGTTCCACGCATTTTCTGTTCCTGAATCCCCCCTCCCCTTGTGTGTAGATATATTTGTGCATGTGTACATATAAATGCAATGGGGTGCATGTACAGTATGTGTGAAGACATAAGTCCTATTAAATGCTTTCTTACCTTAGCTGTGGGACCACTTTAAAATCGAGTAGTCCCTGCAGACGTGCCACTTAAACCAAGTCTAAAGATGAAAGCTTGTCACTCACATCTCGCAAAAATGACAGGTTTAACACCCAGTGACCCCAGCAAAACCACAGAGGAACCCCAGTTAAAGTCACACAAATTCCTGCTTACATAAAACACAAACAAACACGCTGGTGTTGTCTATTATAAAAGTCTCCTCCCCTCGTTTCTCTCTTTCCCACTGAGCTGAGGAGGGGCTGGTTCTACCCAGCATGATTTATTTGAATATGGATCTTCTACAGTACAGGAGAGATGACTGAGAGCAATTACTCTTGAACAAAAATCTTCCCTGAGCTGTCACACATCATTCCATAAGTGCAACACCGAGCAGCCAGAGCAATTTATCTGCTTTCTGAATCACAGATACTGACACTGCAGTCATTTTCTGAGTGTGAAATCTATGTTCTTTACATATTACGTAATTTAAACATCACAGTACACACTTGACAACCAATGTAGGTTGCCATACAGATAGCATTGTTTAAATAATGACACCTTTTACCAAGTTTAATCACTTGGTTTATTAAACCAATAGGTAAGGCTGTTGTAGTCTTGACATTTACTGTCACATATGTTATGAAGACAAAACCAATTTTGAGAACATAAAATCTCAGCCACAATTCATCGGGTTAATTTGATATAACTGATTAAAAGTGTCAGGGCAGAGAGATGATGGATGCTGAATCTCCGACAGAGATGTAGAACATTAAATAAAGCATATTATCCATCGTCTGAGGTATGACAGCCCCCTGCTGGCCCCTTAGAGAGACCCTTGACACACAACTACCCTTCAGAGCACAGGGAAGCACAGAGAGATTGCCCAATACGTCTACCACTGTCTATTGGTACATATAAACATACAGCAGGCAGGAGACTTTGACAGGAACAGAATGGCTAAAATATAACTTTCAGATTCATAAAACAGACAATCATGCACTTAAAGACAGCCAGACAATCACATACCTAAAGTCAAACAGAAATGTTACGTCAGAGACTAGGACAGGTTTAATCTGGCTTGAGTTTGAACCCGAGTTGGATTCTGATTTTGGTTATTTTCTGATTCCACTCCCCTCCATCTCCTTTTGTTTTTGGTTTCATCTTCCTACCCATTAAATTAGGATTACAGTCACATCACATTAAGGCATAGATTATATTCCAAAATGTAAGAGTGACTGAACATAAAAATGTGTTTGATAGATGGACGAGGGAGTAGTTTTCCTACAGCCACGCATTTAATGAAAAGGCCCATTATGTCAAAAAGTATGAAACTAAGCAGAAGTTAACATTTTCAATAGCCATGTATAAATGACAAAACTAAATGACAAAAAAATGACAAAACTAACATTACTTGTTTAATTTATCTTTTAATGTATTGTTTGCAGTATTATATAGGGGATTATTGTAAGAGCTACGTTTGTTGAACCATTTGATTAATACCTGCTACTTCAGCCAGCACTCCTATACAAGCCAAATCTTTAATATTTATTCTACCTAGCACAAGCTGCTGGAAATCAAGAGGCAGACCTAATAACGTCAGAATCTATCTTGGGCCTAGAGTGAATATTCGCCAACCCAAACTGCCTTTGAGGACTCGTAGATGCATTTAGTTGGCCTCCAAATTGTTTGAGCAGTGTTGTCAGTCAATTTGGAATGCTCACTTGCTACTCTAATTGATGCTGAATTTCCATATTGGTCACATCTGTGTAACAAATGCTGTTTCACTCAGTGAATAGCAGGATAGGGGGTGCAAAAAGAGATAAATTATTTATTTATAAATAAATAACCCTGTTCTTTCCAACAGTAACACCTGTGACACTTTTGAGGCTTGCCATTGAAGACACTGGCATTTCAAAGACAGGAGGCTTGGACCGTATTTCTGTTCAATTATTTCAGAATATCCTCAACCGTGCTGCAGGTAATTACTTCACACCTGCTACAAATTCATAGTCCAATGAAATAGAATCTGATTACATTTTTGTTTTCTTTTGTAATTTTTTTGTTTTAAAAGTATCAGTGCTAAACAAATATAAATCTACACAAGAATGCAGAAATTAGGAGAGGGCTAAAGGTTTATTCCAACTACAATTGTTGCATCGCAAGCTTATTTGAAAGTTTTGCATTGTCAGTTATCCATCGTTAGCGAAAGCTGATTCAATATTTCCAATGTGAAAACAGATTCAGAGTAGATAGGAGTTGAATCTTAAAACAGATTCCACCTCCTAAGCATCTGTTACTGGTGAGCAGCTCAGCCCTTTATGTATAACCCCAGTGGCACCAAAATGGCATCAATGCATTTTGAATAGCAGCCAGTTGCTTGAGAGGGACCAGCTTTCCCAGTAAGGCTTTACATTGGATCACCACCAGCAAAACAGTGGGAAAGAAGATAAGATTTCCACCCTCTGCATAACCAAACAACAATAATGACTCTATTCTGGGCTTAATGAGACACAGCACTTACATTTACCCCTCATGCCAATGTGTTGGCTGCAATGAAACCCATCAAAGGCCAAAGACTGATAAAGCACTTCATTTAGGCAATTAAGTCAATGATGGATTCAATTAATTCCTTTATGAGTTCAGGTAGAGCGGAAGACCGCAGGGTCCCAGCGGATTGAAACTGGGGACAAATTAAAGATGGGTGTGCTAAGAGGTCATGCTGTGTAAGCTCCGGCTCCTCAACGCAATGTTTAAAAAGTAGCAAATTAACAGTTTGTACCTCCATCTGCAGCGTTATCCTGCAACGACACAGCTCGGTTACAGATAAGAGCATCTCTGCTGTCTAATGGCAAAACGTCCAAACTCTGCTCTGGTTTCAGGCCAAATTTTTACAGCTGGTTTGCAACTGCATTCCAGACTGGTCTGTAACATTAAACTATCAGGACGCACTAGTCTGGAAATGCATGTTTCAGGAGTTTTAAGGCCAAAATCACATCACAATATGAATACTATCTCCATCATTAGGAAAATAATTATTGCTTTTTAATTAGAATTGCAGTGTTTAATTAATACACTTTACATTAGGAAACATTTTGTGTAGAACAACTGCATGCCATACTATTTATAAGCTACATACCTAATACAAGCTATAAACTATATTCATGAATTACTTGAATGTTATTCATGAATTACATGAATGCTGCCATTATAGCCTAATCAACTAAGCTGTCTGCACTGCACAGTAAATCTGCCTTGTTAATTATAACAGTAACGTTCTAGTTTTGTTGCATTACTTTTTGTACAGTGTACTGTATATGGGTCATTACTCTGTCTACATTACAAGCGAGCATCACCACATGCAGCAGATCCAAAATAATTCCAAATTACAGGTACTAAAGCATCTTTTTTTGCAAGCTTTATTTCTGTTTAGCACTGTAACAGAAGTAAAACATAAAACACGCATCTGTGATCCAGACTGCTATAACCTGGCTTATTTAAACCAGATGTCATTACCTAAACATGTACAGACTACATTAAATACCTCTGTAGATTCTCTATTGCATTCATGGACAACACAAAAACATCTGTGATTGGTAACTTACAGAGCATAATAAAAAACAACAACACACAAACACATGTACAAACATTGTAAATTAAAAAAATTAACATGTTAACAGAATCTTGTGCTTGACACAATGAATTGTGTCAGTCATAATTAGAATCTCTCTTTATTTTAGTAATTGTGAAGCCATTATGCAACAATAAAAAATTACATGTTGGAAAACTATGCCAGTTAGTAATTGCCTGGAAACTCACAATTGTTTGGAAAGCTATTGCTGTCCAAATAAGCAAAAGACCAATTTTTCGAAAACATGGCGTCTGACTAAATAATGAAAAATCCTTGCAATTTAGTTGTGTAAATGATGTGTTGCCTAATTTGAACAAGCTACACAGAATTAAAAGTGATCTCTATTTGTCACCATAAATACATGCATCTGTGTGGGCCTTCTAATGGACCGCCCCGGCAGAACATGTCGGTTTGGCTTTGTGCGTAAAAGTTCCTGTGTCCTTGTGTTGGTGTCACTAATTGCATGCATATTTCTGCAATTCATCGTCCAGGAAAGGGGAGGGGGGTGTTGTTGGCAAGAGAAAGCCTAGCCAGTGAGAAAAAGCTTTAGAGAAATAGTAAGGTGAAGTGTGTCATCGGGGGGGTGTTTTTCTGGCAGATTCATCAGGTGTTGATGAATAGAGAGCGTAACGTCTTAACATACCCGCCCATACACATCCTGCCGGGGACAGCCGTACGCCACTGCAGGGACACTTGGCAGAATTATTAGTGCCGTCTTTGAATCGACAGGGAAGTGAGAAATTATAATACTGTCACAGCAGCTGGTTTATTCCCCTCACCAGACTTTCTTAAATATGGATTCCCGGAGAGGCACAGACAAAACTCATATGGGGACTGAGATGAGAAGCCCAAGATGTGGGAAGAGAAAGAGAACAAAGACTAAAAGAGTTCACAGAAAAGAAAATAGCAGTGAGAGAGAAAGACAGTGAGTAAGAGATATGAGAGATATTTAGAGAGAGAAACAGAAAACAGATAAAGTGACAGGAGATGGGGGGAGAAGATCCACCAGATCTCACTAATAACCCTTATGCTCTTCTTTCATGGCTGAATAAATTGCCAAGCATTAACTTTCGAAGGCCACTGTGTGTTTCTGCCTAGTTTGATTTCACCTCAAGAGGACTCTCTGACAACAGACAACCCACGCAAATGTGACACAAAGAGTGCGCTCATTAAGGGCCAAACCATGAGGGAACTGGAGAAAAAAACCATCCAATGGTACTAAACAAACAGACACACACAATCAATTATGGAGATTTCAGTAGATAAAAAGGTCAAACAGGGAGTAAAACAAGCAGAAAGAATGAAGTGAAAATGATTGACTCCAGCACCAAGGAAACCGTCTCATGTGACGTCCGTTTCCACCCACAGTATTTAGAATAAGCCAACTGTGTTTTAAAATACCAATGACATTTCCAATTTCCAAGTGGAATCAAAAGTCTTATTTTGCTGCTTCTGGTAGCATATCTTAAATCTTATACTGAACATTTACTGTAAAATGTAATTTGTTTACAAATAAAGCCTTAAAAAGTCATTATTATATGGCAAGAGTAATGTTTACGGTTTAATCTAAGGTGTTTTAACCAAATGTTTACCTGAAACACAGCTGTTCTGTAAACATGACTAATTGGTCCAATAACCAGTTCCACTTAAAAGCTGCACTCTGGTATCATTTAAAAACTCATTTTTCACAACTGTTTTGAACTTATACAGCTCTTTGTGTGTGAGTAAAATTTTAATGTTTATTGTGGCACTGCATACTGTTTTCTCCATGTGAGTATTTTTATTCAATTTTTTTGTTTTCTCAAAGTCACCTTGAGAACTGTTATCTAAAAAAATAAATAATTGTAAATGCATTAAAAGCATTCTCGACTCTTACTACTATTCAAAGCCAGGTTTATTGTCATTGCTCAAAAATCTTACAAAAACAAAAGCAACAGAAATGTGGTGCATGTTTTCACATTACAGACATTAAGAGCTGTGAGCTTAACCTTTAGAATATAATGGGAGACAATATGTTCTATGAGCATGCCCTTTATCTAGGTGTGGGGGAAAGTCATATATTGGATCACATACATTTCTTGGGACACCTTGAGAGCTTTAATCATATTATGAACTAGCCTCAATTATAACTGATATGCAGTAGCAGATCCTGACAGTGTAGCACAACAGTATTCTCTGAGGAGGCACGACTCCTAGTATTTATCCAGACATACAGTCGCAATTTTGCTTGGTTTATTAAAACAAAACACATATACACATATATACACATGTACATACAACAGCTACCCTGTAAACACACAAAATGACTAAAAACCCAGAAAGCACTTCAAAACGCTCTGATTGGCTAAATCTGACCACAGCTTGCGGTCACATTTTTGATTGCCTTGTACAGTGACTACTGCTGTCACAACAGTTATATTTCAAGACACACATTTCAGTGATATTTGTCACTTAACATCTTTCCTGTGTCATAAAAATGCTTCTAGCGCCTTTAACATGTTTCTCAGCCACAAGCGATATCAACTTGACACACACTTCTGCGCATACAAAATAGCTGAATAGCCATTTAAAACAGTGGTTTGTTTACATTAGATCTAGGCCAAGAAGCTGACCCAGCCTCTGGAATCTAGGATTCAGCATTTCTGATGTTCTCCAAAGACCCAGGTGATGCTGAAGAGGTGGATTGTCTGTCACCTCTTTAGGGTCCCGACACTAAAGCCAGCAGAACCGTCTGCGCCTCAACTGGCTCTCCTGCACCTGCTGGACACAGATCTGTACTGACAGGGTGTGAGCAGAAGTGCCAGTGTCTTTTTCATCTCTTGGGAAAAACATCAGTAGGCAGAAACACCTGTTCAATCCGCTCTACTCCCCAGGGAAGTATCTGGTTTTTGGGGAAAGAACTCCACTGTCTGTCAAGCGTAACTTTAAGAAAGCACAGGCGACACTTTGCAGACGATAATCCACAAAGCTTCTCCATAAAACAGCCACACCGGCTGAGCCTGAACTCCTCTACTGGAGCCATCTAGTTCCATATTACTTGTGTCAATAATAAAGAGTGAGAAACTGATAAGAGAAGCAGCATTACTCAAGCGAGTACTGTAGTCATTGGAGTGTGATGAACGCCAGAATCAAACACACAGTGAGATTCACAGTTATTTGACAAGGGGAGAAGAACTGATATAGTTATAATGACAGATGCTATGCTCAACAGCTTGCTATCTGACTGCAAGACTCTTTGTGTACTAGTGCATGTGCAGGTATGAACAACCAGGTTATTTGACAATTACATGTTTTGAGGGGTGTAGGATACTGTTTGGGTGTATGTGCTTGATTTCAGAATTTAACCCTTGGGTCCAACCGGTCTTAATACAAGCAGCACTGTGAAAATAATAAGTGCTTTGCTTGAAGAATGCAAACCTCACCTGTGATTTTACCTGAAAGTACTTGCAGAACTGAATATGCTATTTGATATAATTTGTAGAAAGACTTTGTAGCAAACAAATGTAACCAAGCATTACTGTGAAAAATATAATTTGTCAAAATATACTAATACTTAAAAGGCATAAAATACCACTCAGATATTTTTACACATTTTTAAAATGATTTTACGTGCCCCCTATGATCCTTTTTCAATTTCATGCTGATTAGAGAAATCTCATGTTACTGACTGAAGTGTTTGTAGAGAAAGCTTGTACTGTATCTTTTTTATATTTGTAATGCAAAAACATAAACTGTTTAATAGAATAAATTGAACTTTCTAGAAACATTTTCATCAACATTCCAGGACTTGAGGTCTGAGATAAGAATGTTTGTGAGTTTTGAGATACAATGCGGAAAATATTCACTATTTCAGCCAGCCCCACAGATGACAATAAAGTATGTTCAGTGGTCCTAACCAATACGCAGTTGAAAAGAATGAGCAGCAGTGACTAAAGCCAAATGATAAAATAGATGATCTGGTACAATGCTGATTTATGACCCCTGCCTATTGTTTTAAGACCACAACGTGGATGTCGACTGCTGACTGTAGATTACCGTTCACAACCTTCTGCCTGAGCAGCAGAGGCAGCCGCAGCCCACTGTGACCATCGAGAAATCTACTGGGCTGGATAAGAGAACCGGGAGATTGAAGCGGAAGGCCTGACAACTCTATGATCAAGTCAATTCTGTGACAACAGATCATCACTGCTAGCGACGCACCAGACAGTGTGTCATTGTCACAGAGCTGACATTGTTGAAGCAGTGATTATGTAAAAAATGTTTAATCTTACTAATGGCAATATGGAGGAGTGCTGCACTGAGAAGCTGCAGGCACAGTGATATGACAAGGAACACACACACACACACACACAAACTGACCCCCACACTTACAGTCTCCCTTCAAAATGTGAAAGTTTCTGTCTGTGTTGCTTTGTGCATCATCTCACTGTAACTCCCATTCTTTCTGTTTCTCAGGTTATTTTTAGAAGTGTACAGAGACAGTTGAGGGATTATTGCAGGGCCGGGATGTGCCAGGCAGACGGGAAGTGAGGGAGAGAGATGGAGGTGTGAAGAGAGGCATTGCTCACTCATTCGTCATTAGTTTGCGATTCAAAGGAGATGTGGACACCAGCGCTGATGGGTCAGAGAGGGGCGTATCGCTACAGGCCAATAATGACAGAAGCAAATCCATCCACGCACACATAAATACACGCATATGTGTTTGTTCAGCTATGGACACTATTATGTCCTTTTTTTATTACAGTTTCCAGTGCTACTTTTCAAATGCCTGTTATTTGCAGATTTTATTGCTTTGCCCTTGT